>JALPQI010006372.1:0-66043 GCA_025490895.1 Thaumatotibia leucotreta
AAACAAGCGAATTTGAACTTTACGAAAATCTGCGTAAGTACATTACAGAGCTGGCGGCTATAGCTGTCGCTAGTCGCTAGCGCCCATAGTAATGTCCGACTCGGCAGAAAATACGTTCTTATAACAAATGTTAACACTTGTAAGCACGACACGATATAATGTAAGCTTAGGATTGCAGGATTGGGAGCTCTTTAAAAATTCTAACCCCGAAAGAATAATCTCTTGGAGGTGCGTTCAAACTAAAAGAGCATTCGTTGTTCTAACCTCCCACTCTACGAAATTCGATCGGTACACAAAACGTGATTGGTTGATTTCGTAGAACGGGCGCTACAACAGCGAATGCTCTTTTGGTTTAAACGCACCTTAAGAAAGACAAAAACGTATTTCAAATTTGAACCCTAATAGCAGTCAAAAGAGTCCAAACCCAAAATGGCTATAACATGGCTTTGTATGCGTTAGAGGTTTAAAATTAAATTGTATGCTTACATCTTGATTGTTATATTACTTAGGTACATACCTATTATGGCTGTTGTATTAAAACTAGAAAAGTAGGATTTAGTTAAGCCATAAATTTAATATAGGAACCACAAACGACCAAATGTTTGTTGTTAACCTGAATTTACCAAACACAATAAAAATTTAATTTCAAATTACAATAAACAGATACTTAGTTTTCGAAAAAGGATATTTTCTAGGATATGTATCAAAGTATCAAATCAAGACTATCAGGGACAGGGTGCATAGCTAAGATGCTATCGCTAAAGGTGCGTTTAAACCAAAAGAGCATTCGCTGTTCTAGCGCCCGTTCTACGAAATCAACCAATCACGTTTTGTGTACCGATCGAATTTCGTAGAGTGGGAGGTTAGAACAGCGAATGCTCTTTTAGTTTGAACGCACCTTAACGCGCCATCGTGATGAATCGTGAGCGAAAGGCATCTGTCTTTGTTGCACTAAAGAGTGACATAGAAAGAAAGCTACGATATGCCACAGAGCGATTGGCTACTTGGCTACGCATACTGGTATTTATATTAATAGTATTAGTACAACGTTATGTCTAGCTAGTTCCACGGTATATTGTTTGCAGAGGATCGGCGGATCCTTAGGTTATCTATGTAATTAGGGACCTCTTACATGTAATCCTCACTCGCTCGCCGCAAGATTGTGCTGACGCCATTCAACATGTTTGATAAATGATACTGCTGCTTGTAACATTTGTTGTAGTTCGGATGCCGTGTCATCATCATCAGCCTATGCTAGTTCACTGCTGGACGTAGGCCTCTCCTATTAACTATGTGTATAGCCGCATTAGGAGGTAAATGCCCATAATCGCCACGCTGGGCAAGCGGATTGGTGATCGCAGTAATGTGTCCACCAATCCATGTCCATCAATCTTGTAGAATGGTCAGTGACACGTCATCCCTTAGTCGACCCTTACGATACCCGCAGAAGGAGTTGGGGGCCGGATGCCGTGTGAGAGAAAAGATACAATATCGTCGGGAAATCTTAGATTTGTTAATATTTGAGCCCAATTTCTCCGACGAGAACGCCAGCATTTTTAAAATCTCTTCAAGGTGAACAATTTTGGAGGCAGCGGGTCGCCCAGTCACCCTGTTCAACACGTTCTCTGGGGTAGGGGGTCTTTCGACCCTTTACAAAGCATAGTTGATTACGGGCTAAGCTATTTTCCGCAGCGAAGGTTTTAACGCCTTTTTCCACGCTGAAGACGGAACCCATTGGCAATTATGGACATTTACCTCCTAATGCATTAGGTAATAGGAGAAGCCTTTGTCCAGTGGACTAATTATAGGCTCATGATATATCCTCTAGCCGCCCAGTGGCCTATAAAAAGGTCTCCTCAAACAAAAAAGATTCTAGGCGGATTTTTATTTTGTTTTCGTTTTTCAAAATTTTCCAAATTTCGACTTTTAAAATTTTTTTCTACTCAGAATCACGAGCTCTTTCGATCCTGATAGAAATCAAAAAGGGTCCCAAAAAAAAACCATTGAGATACTATTTTTCATACACTTTCTTCGACCGTAGCCGTAACTCAAGGAAGACTAAAAAAAATATGGAATTCTTGGGACACTTTTTTCTGCTAATGAGGATCGAAAGAGCTCGCGTTTCTGAGTAGAAAAATTGGAAAATTACAATAAAATAAAAATTCGCCCTTCTATTCTATTTCTTACGCAATGAATTCAAAATTTAATAGGAAAATTTAATTGCCTGGGCGGCAATAATCATCATACACTCCTGAGTGTATGATGATTATTTTCTTAAGACTAAACAACGCTTTTTTGGTTTATGCTAGTATTCTGGGCTATGTAACGGCCTGACATTAAAACGTGCTGAATAAGGTGGAGATGTCTTACCGAGCCGCGCGCTAATAGGATTTGCTAGTTTTCGGTCTCCCGGAACATTCTGGCACATTTTTACGATGTCAAGGGTGTAACGTTGATAACCTTAGTATGTCTTTACTACGAGTTTCATCGTACAAATATATTCATTATCATCATCATTCCCAGCAGTGAGATGTCCAATGACCGATACAGGGGGCTATCGCGACCTACTAATTCGATTGTGAATGAATGAATGAAATCGTTTATTCACTACTAGCGACTCGCCCCGGCTGCGCACGGTAACTATACCTACATAAAAACCTTCCTCTTGAATTACTCTACCTATTAAAAAAAATCTCATCAAAATCCGTTGCGTAGTTTTAAAGATTTAAGTGTACAAAGGGACACAGGGACAGAAAAAGTGACTTTATTTTATACTATGTAGTGAGTAGTGATAGTGATGAACACATGGTAACAAAAGATCTTAAATAACAAATAGTGTATCCCTTAATATAATCAGTCTAAGTAGACGTGTGAAAACAGATGTCAGTTCTATATATATATAATAATAACTGTCTTTCAAAGACTGACAAACCGAACCTAAACTGTATCGCATTTAAGAGGTCTTGCCCCCCTGCAGCACCAGGGAAATTGTTGCCGTAATAGCTACGCTTGGTTGCCAGATTGGCCATCGGAGTCATACGAGTATTCCATATTTTAAAGGATACTGCTGTACATACGACGGTGGTCTTGGTTGAAGTTTAGGATATACTCAGGTCCAGGTATGACGTACAGTCAACCAATTGACACTGGCCAATTGGAACCAGGTCACTTGGGTGTTAGTAAAACTGTACGAAATATAATTATATTATGTATATACATACATGTATTTCAAAAAATTTAGGAAATATTTCACTGCTTGTCGCTGTGACATGGTTCTAGAATGACTTAGGGTTCCAATTAGTCGAGAGTAGGGGTACCAATACGTAAGCATTCGTAAACTCAGTCGTACTACGCCTTCCAGCTGAGGGGATCTCATATTGTTTTCTTTATTTAGAATTATACATAATCTGCATTCTGGTAGCCTTTGAAAACCTCTAGCTGATACTACACAAGTGCGGACGAGATTTGATTTTACAATTTGTAAGTTGTCTATGGAAACCAATGTAGAGTAAACTCGTGGTAATGGTACCTACTCATAACTTAGAGAAACGAAGTTTTACTTGGGATAAGAGTCGAAAGGGAGAGACAAACTAGATCAAAGTCTTTTTCAAGTCGAGGTGAACAAAAATCAAACTAAGAACTGAAAATACTTACAATTTATTTTTAAATAAACTTTGTACTAGGATTATATAAAGATGTATTGTTTCATGCTCGATGAATAGATTGATATTGAAAAACTTTGGGATTTTCATGTTGTTTGGACAAGTTGCTTTTGTTAGACCAACTATATTGAATTACTTTTCTAAGAGTTTTCTGTTATACAGCTTCATTTAGCGAAAACAGACTTCTCAAATAATTCTGCTGATATATAAATACAATTATGAGTCATGAGATATATGAAATTAGTTGCAATTTGCGTTTCAATATAAGTACAGTCATTTAATCTTCTCGTCTGTCGCTGTCGCAAATATTTTTTTTAATAGTCATCTAGTTTTCATGTGCATTAATCAGTGCTTACACATATAAAGAGATAAATCATTAAGACCGCAAAATTATGTCACATAATTTATGTGACACGCTCTTAACACTTTCAATGCGGTAGGGGGTCTTTCGACCTCTTACAAAGTATGGTTAATTACGAGTTAAGCTAATTGCCGCAGCGAAGGTGTTAAGGCTTAGCCACACCGGATGCGTATGCAGCACGTGCTTGTGCGCGTATACGTGGCACGTTGTAGCGTTAGAAATATCATAGTAGATAGCACACCGCTTGTACGCATATGCATGCGGTGTGATTTGGCTTTTACTAACGCTCTAAGGTATTTACTGATATTTTTGCGACCAATATAACTTAGGTACTATTGACGGTGTTCTGTACCATCATTTTCGGAATCTCTTTTGCAAGTTAGTATAAAATTCTCTATTGCGGTTGATACTAGTCTATCGACCGATTTTGTCGATTCTTCACCAAATAAGAGGCTCAGGATGCTTAGCCAAGTTGCCTGTCGCTAACGCTTAGTAGCGTATCGTAGTTTTCCCTCTCTGTCACTCTTTCATATAAGTGCGACAAATATAGTTAGCTCCTTTTCGCTTACGATTGACGATTAAGCGATCGGCAACTTGTCTAAGCATGCAGGTCCATACATTTCGGTACGTATGTGTTAGCTACGGGTGTGGACTGTATGAGTATCCTCATACAGTCCACACCCGTAGCTATGGATAAAATTGGGAATTAAAACGATATTTCAACACACTTTATAATGTTATATCAACAAGATACAAAGGCAGACAGAAGGGAAAATATAAACATGTCAAAAAAGTAAATTATTCAAAATAATGTCATTTACAATAGTTATAAGAAAAGGTCGCGACCCAGCTAGTCGCCAATAGTATGTATAAAACTGAAAGTCAATTTCAGGTCACTTGGGTAGATAACTGTTGAGATTCACATCTTATGTGCCGAGGACAATAATCTCTCCCTTATTGTCAGACAAACACTTAAATATTTAGGCCCTCTGAAAATCATTATCCGAAACCTAAGCGTTTAAGTATTTACGAAAGTTCTAAGCTTTTTTAAGATAGGCGTTTAAAATTATTTTACTCGTAATCCCGTTTAAGGGGCAAAACCGGAGCGGATCCTTCCAGTGATCCAAATAAGCTGGTAAGCGCTTAACTAGCTGAGACACCATTCAGTTTTTCCCAAACACAAGTTATCCCTGATAATAATAGCAAAAAGCAAACATGCTTTTTTTGCTGAAGCAGCCGCCGTAGCCTAGTTAGTAGTGACTCTACCTGCGAAGCTGCAGGTTCCGGGTTAGGGTAGGGTAGATAGAACTCCTATGCCATTGACACGCATGTGTGACTGAACAGATTGTACTCTTATGCCAGTGACACAGCACTTGTGTCAAAAAGTTCGTATTTCTATGGCACTGGCATAGGAGGAAGAACTTGATTTATGCTAGTGGCATAAGAATAAGTTCAGTATAATACATTATACTGACCTTACTCAGTATAATACATTATACTGACCTTACGCCACAAGCGTAAGCCACAAGTTGGCTGGTGGATAAGTGGCGCGGCCATTTTATTTTATTTACCGTTTAGTGGCAGGCACTGGGAGCCGGACCCATACTCCAAGTGGCAGCGATCCGGGTCCCGGACCAGCCAAAACAACCTGCTAATTGGCAGGAACCCACTACCGGACCCCGTGTTACGTCATTTTACTACTCTGATCTAGGTTACTCTGATCACGTATGTGTGTCCAGTATTAATTATTTCTATGAATCAGATTTTGTTGGTCACACATGCTGTGTCACCGGCGTCGAACGCGTTAAATCACGCGGCAGCAGCTCATGTTAAGCACAGACAGCACAGTGAAGTGCAAATGTCGCTTATCTGAGTTGCGCGAGCGCGGAGGTGTTCTTTAAAGAACCGTTTTAACTTGATCTCAAAATACGTAACAACTAAACCAAATTAGAGCCCAGATTTGAACTGGTTGTCTTACATCTTCGAAGTGCTTGTTAAGGTTTGATACAGACTACTACCCACTAGATGCACCATGTCAACTACTAAGCGATTACCGCAAAATTCTTAAATTAATGTATGATATTTCCAGGATTTACAGAACGATTTTCAGAGTTCAAGTAAGGTACCTTTGACCGCAAAACTAAACATCGGAGTTATTATTAGTCACGTTGTCGGCCCTGAATGAATGGTCTGAATAATCAACTTGAAACGGTAAAAAAAGCATTAAATCATAAAATACGTTTTCAGGATCGATCTTAATCAATAAATAAAACAATATTTACAGTATTAACTAAGAAAACATATATTCCACATACTTACCACAGCATTCATGAACAAGTGTGTTCATTTGTGTTCAAGCTCATCATACAAATGAGTTGTTTTAACGCTGCCCTTTGCGTATTACCTACGTGACCTCAGTCATTCAAATGACGCCTTTGTTGGGCTGACAAAGACGAATCCTCGAAATTTACCAATTTTTAAGTTAGCGGTAGTAGACCAGCTGCCATCGCTCACACCACGCCCGGAAAACGCGCGAAGCTTTCATCCAACGTTTCATGGAATCTTTAGAAAGGCAAAAGATCGGCCTGAGAGGACACAACGTGCAACGACTTAAAGTGGTCACGACCCGCAGTCATGAGGTTTATACGGAGAAGAATCCAACGCGTCATAATTCACAGTCTGTCGGAGGTAGTCCACGGATGACACCGCTAGTTGGTAACTAATTTACACTTTCGGGACAAGCGCGAGTCGGCCGTCTCTGCTCAATTATAAGTTTACGCTACTTCATCTTTACACCCTCATTATCAGTAAAGGTTACGAGTTACGACCCTTAATTAGGTGGGTGACGTCGGATTACGGGTAATCATTTAGTGGTTTCACTTCATACATTTATTTTAGTTTTAAGGGTTATTCGTATCCTTCCATTGAGAAAATTTAAATTCATCATACTCAACAGGCACTGTTGAGAAAAGTGTGTAGGTACTACAACTACTACAGGTGACGGTGATAAAAGTCAAAAATATCCAACTTTTTGTATTTTAGTTTCTTTGTTTATCAAATCTAACATCGCTATTCTCCAATTTTGTTAAATATTTATTCAAAGATTTTCATTGTTCAAATGTGTTATAAAATGAAATTGGGAATTGCAAATTAATCCTAAAGGTTAACCTTGAGGTTGAAACATTCATCATCTTGATTCGGTGCTATGTCAGACTTCCAGCCTAATACTGCGATCATTCCGGATATACAGGATGCTAGCGAGTATTGCGAGAGATTTTAAATATGCATTAGACGTGAAAATAAACAAAAAAAAATTTTTTAGATTTCTCGACAGCAACAATTTGTCAAATGTTTTATTTTAGTGACAGGTTGTTTCGTTAGGTCTATTCTTATTTTTTGATTGCGTGGCAAAAGGTGTGGTAATATTAGAATTCATTGTGGTAGCGCTGTAATCAAAAAGAAGTTCTATGACGAGTAACGTCTTTTCTCGAATTGAGGGTTTCAAATGAGGTTTCAAAGACCCACTTTTCTTCTCAAAAATATGTAGGTACCTGAAACAAATGAAAATAAAATAAGTAAATAGGTATGCAGAAATATATTGAAAATGAACTATTTCGAATTGGTGTTAGACAGTTAATTCATTGTTCAATTGACTACTAACTATTTATGTTACATCCTGAATACACACGAAAACAATGATGTAATTTTGGTGAGGGCCGAAAAGTATGAAAGTTTATTTTTCGCCTAGTATTATATTAATAGCTAATGTAAGTATTCAATAGCTAGAGCTACCTAAATATTTTCACCATATGTTTATTTTCCCATCATGATTAACAGATGTGATTCCTTGTATAATAAATAATCACATATCTTGATTGATGGATGAATACATTTCAGATTCGTGATATATATCCATTTTCTTTGCTGACATACAGACTATACAGAGGTTACATCTCGAGCAAACAATGGGAAGAGGGAGAACAGCTTCAATAGTCTGTTAAGCTGAAGTATATCATCATCATCATTTCAGCCATAAGACGTCCACTGCTGAACATAGGCCCCCCCTTTTGGACCTCCGTCCGTATACATTATACCGATTGGAAGCGACCTGCAACCAGCGTCTACTGGCGATCTTAATAAGTCGTCTGGGTGCTTAGACAAGTTGCCAATCGCTAACGCTTAATCGTCAATCGTAAACGAAAGGCAGCTAACTGTCTTTGTCGCACTCATATGAAAGAGTGACAGAGAGGGAAAACTACGATACGCTACTAAGCGCAAGCGATTGGCAACATGGCTAAGCATCCTGTTCATCTAAGCAGATAATATATGTAGGTACTAGGTACCTACTGCCAATTTGTTTGTAAAGTCTTGAAATATCATCAGTACACAATATCACTTTCAAATTATACTATTGTATGATCCTTACGGCCATTAGTTGGCCATAGCGATGACATGCCTTGTTATTTTGGCGCCCAGCCGATACAAACAGAGATTAAATAACGATAACTGTACCGTGTATTTAGTTTACTGATCAAAGCGAACGGCGACGGCGCAACAATCTGTACAAATTCGGACAGCATTCCCGCTAAGGGTGCGTTCAGAGTTTCAGACCAAAAGCATTCGCTATTCTAACCCCCCACTCTACGAAATTCGATCGGTACACAAAACGTGATTGGTTGATTTCGTAGAACGGGCGCTAGAACAGCGAATGCTCGTTTGGTTTAAACGCACCTTTAGAACGGGCGCTAGAACAGCGAATGCTCTTTTGGTTTAAACGCACCTTTATGCGTACGCGCACACAGAACAATGTGCTTACTGCTTACCATGTACTGCCGCCACGTAATTAACGCGGACTTACATTCTAACCGACTCGCTCGCTCTAATACGTGAGTACGAGCGGGATAAGTAGAAAATAAATTGCGCAAATATCGATTTTTCAAGCTGCCATTTTATGGTAAGGATACTGTACTCTATCATACCGGAAATTTCGTCAATAAATATAAGTTGCTTTTCCAAGTTACCATATTTCCGCCTAATAATAATTAACCACCATAATTAAGGGTTTCAACCAAGACTTTACCCATAATATTTTCTTCTGTTAGCGCGAGAATTACACATGAAATAAAACTATGAAAACGGATAAACTCGCGTAGGTATATTAACTAATTTTAACTTCATTCCGACGTTTCGAACACTTTACAGGGTTCGTGGTCTGCGGATGACCACGCATGTCATCCGCAGACCATTAAAATGGGCGACTTCATTATAATGGGTTAAAAATACGATTTTACTTACGGACATGCATTTCACCTGCATTGAAATACATAAAATATATTATACGTTTTGCACCTATGCAAATGAATCCCATTCACGATTTCAATTTTACGAGTTAAAGGTCTACCCAAAATTATCAAGGCTATCGCATTTTCAAGACAATATCGCGCAAAATCAGCGTCGATTTTCGTCGCCGAGGCGTTTATTTTTACGTAGAAATAAATACAAATATTTTATTGTTAAGAACATTTTGTACAAAAGTGATCTTAAAATCAGGTTTCTTTTAGTAAGACCTGTGCTTCAGGTGAAGTGGTGAATTAATTTAAGGGAAGGCCCCATTTAAATTTAAAGGTTTTTATAATAGAGTTTTGCCGAATTCTGCATAAGATTTTGGAGACCCTTACAAGAAGAGATCACAAGTATGTTTGACTGATATGTGTGTAGATTTAATATATTTGGCAGCGGAAGACTAGTGCTGTTTATATTTCGCATACCAAACTACTTTGATCACTCTGTCGGTAAATAATCTAGCCTGACAGACATGCTTTCATTGATTCTGTTATCTGAAGTTAGTCTCAACCTCAAAACTAGTCGCTAAATACGTTCTTTTATCGGAATTGAGACTGATCAAATCGCTGCCGAAATATTACAGAGTTCTATGATACATTTTGAGGGTAATTAAATCTGGATTTAAATGCTAATGTGACAATGTCAAAATTTGAAGTTGAGACAAGCTCAACAAACCTTGTAATATGTGGGTAGCAAAATGTTGCGCAAAGATTTGCTTATTTTCTGGTAATCTAAAATAATAAATATTTTCTAAAGAATTTATCGTATTCTTAAGGAAATTATATGAAAGCATTGACATTAGAGCGTTTTCCAAATTAAATCTCGAAAACCCGATTCTTCCAGATCTGGACATCCTTGGGCTCATTCGAATCAGAATCAGGAGCTGATTCGATCCCAGTAATAAAAAATCGTGTCCCAAAATTTCCATACAAAATTTTAATTTCCATGACGCCACGGCCACGTTCATACACAAATCGTGACGTAGTGGACATTTTTTGGGACACTGTTTTTTATTATCAGGATCGAATCGGTTGCTGATTCTGATTCGAATAAGCCCAAGCATGTCCAGATCTGGAAGAATCGGGTTTTCGAGATTTAATTTGGAAAACGCTCATTGTCATCACTATCAACAGATGCGAACACGCTGCCAACTTGCGAAATGAATCAAATGAATAACAAATTACAAGAATAAAACTGTGACTTCCTCGGTTTCCTCTTGCACACACACACAAGCGAATTTCGCGATAATAATCTTTTCTCGGGTGTCCAACTAAATTATCTCCATATCCATACCAAATTGAAACAAAATCGGCCCCCGCGGTTTTAACTTTAACGCGAAGAGGTAACTGACAGACAGACAGGAAGAGTAACTTTCGTATTCATTATTCATAATATTAAGCATGGATAGATACTACACTACTAGGTACCTACATTTATTGTTATTTATTATATTATAAGGTACAAAATAAATTCATCATAAGTTGAATTTATCGATCACAAATCAGATGGAAATGGCCTATCCACGATGTATGTATTAACTCCAAACGATATACCAAGTACCTCAGAATGGGATTAGGTATTATTTCTCAACATTCAAAGTAATAAACTTGCAAAGTATTGTCACAGGGACTTGGGTGAATCATACCGTGTCGGTTAACGTACGAAAATGACAGGCACGCGGCGCACTCTTACACCAAAAGGCATCCGGCCGGTCCCATCTTACTGAGGGCCTACTGCAAACCACGATCGACAACAGCCTCTCTCTCGCAATTATAAATACGTACATAAGTGTGACAGGGATGCAACACGCCTTCGTCTTTCGCGGGAGTTTTACGTCCGTTCGGTTCTACGGCTGCGACGACCTTCGGTCTACCGGTTTGAATATTAACTTATGCGTAAGCGATAAGCGTTTGCAATTCGTAATCTTTGAAGAGGATTTACGATGGCGGATAAAATTCTTGTTGGGATGTCGTTCGGAGTTTAAATAATCTTTGGTGACTATGTGTTATGGCAGTAAGCCGATATTGGAAAGTAATGAAAATGTTAAAAACCCTTAATTATTTTTCTGGTAATAGTAATAGGCTTAGGAATTTTATTGGGATGGATAAAAAAAGATTAGTTTCTTGTCCCTACATCAAAAATTGGCCCTTTTAGTATTTTATCGAGCATGCATTTTTGGCAGCCTCCATAGCCTAGTTGGTAGTGACCCTGCCTACGAAGCTGGAGGTTCCGGGTTCGAATCCCGGCGAGGGCATTATTTGTGTATTTATTTATCACAAATATTTGTTCCTTGGTCATGGCTGTCTACGTATTTAAGTATCTATATGTATCTATCTATTATATATATCGTCGCCTCCTGGTACCCACATCACAAGCCTTAATTGAGCTTACCGTGGGACTAGGTCGATTGGTGTAAGATGTCCCAAGATATTTATTTATTTATTTTATTTATTTATTATTTATGCTGGCGGCATTTTCTCGCTGTCTGGCAATGCTGAGGAGCTATGTCAACCAGATAATAGGTACGTAGTTTTTATTTTAATCGATATTGGATTATGTTAAAATGCAAATAATGTGTTGGTAATGCAAATAAGTCCACTTTATTAGTAAACGAAACTCTATTTCAGGGTACTTGGTTTTTACTAAATAGTATTTTCTACCCGGTGTGTACAAAATTAAATGCTTTTCTAGAATTATAACTAACGCGAGACTCACCCATATTACATATTTAGCGAAACCGGTTACTCACGTAATTGAAATCGATAATTGCTCGACATGTTTCGATCTATTTAGAGGATCTCCGTAATGGAGTACCCGCGACCATCTCGTGTGGAGCAATATATCGACTTAAATTACGTGAGTAACCAGTATCGCTAAATATTTATAAAAATGCTATTCCATCACATCATAACAAAGTACTGAAAAATTTAATGTATGCTGTTAGCTTCAGTTGAAGTAACAAAATTATTAACATCGTGACATAAAGCGTATAAAACTGCTATAATGTTACATGCAGCGTCAAAATATTTATTTTCAAAGACATTCAGAGTTGTGAAAGCAAACGAATGTCACTATGACGAGTTCAAATGATCTATAATTAGAATTAATTTTCTTCTAGGAATCAAATATCAGTCCGTGATTACTGCCAGCGGCAAGAATATTGTTAGAAAAATTTGGACGTTGGCCAGAAATCGATTATTTTACAGTTTAAATGAAATCATTCAACATGTGTTCAGATGGTTCAAGGTTTGACATGGATGGAGTGTGAAAAACTGTCAAAGTGATAGAATTTACACAGTAAGACACTTAAGCAGATGAGAAACCATCATTATAAAGATCAGTTTATGATATTCTGTCGCCAATAATAATATAAATGAAATAAAGTTGATATTCACAAGTGCTTTACGGTGAAGGAAAACATCGTGAGGAAACTTGCATATATCTGCGAAGAAATAAGGATGTATGAGAAGTTTACCAAATAGTATTGGACCAGCGCAGCGTTAGGGTCACACAAAATAGTTTGCCTATGTTACGTGACCCTAACGCTGGGCCAATACTTTTTTGGGTTTGATGTTGAATTGGTCAGAAGACAATACAATACATAATTGAAACTTGTATTTAAAAGCTTAGCGTTAACGAATCCACACGAAAGTAAAACACTCAAATGTTTTTTCATAAACTCTCTCTCTCTCTTCTTCTCGTCATCAGGTCTGGACAGAAACACTTTAAAACAATAAATTGAGAAATTTCGTTTAACTATTGGATTATCGGACGAAAAGGCTCGAGCATGCCAGGTTCAAATTAGTACGGTATTCTTTCTAAATTGTATGTACCTATTCGTACCTGTTTTCTAAAACATACCCCACCAAAATCTTGTACACCCAGTACAAATACTTCCAAAGCAAATTAAATCAAACGAGATTGGTTTACCACTTTCCGAGTTTTCGAAAAAAGTAGGTAATAAAAGTATTTTTAACTCTATTTGAAAAGCAGCCTCGAGTTTGTAGCTTATAAAAATAAAGGGCCCTTGGAGTTCTTCGTTCAACTTTTTGCGATTAATCGAGACCCAATCAGTATTTTTTACAATCAGCATGACTCAGTATGTTGGCATTGTGCACCTTATACCGTTGTTATAAGACTTATAAGATAAGAAATGTGCCTAATAATTTTCACGTTAGAGCCGCCAGGGTGTTCACAAATATATGAACAGGATGCTTAGCCAAGTTGCCAATCGCTAACGCTTAGTAGCGTATCGTAGTGTTCCCTCTCTGCCACTCTTTCATATTAGTGCGACAAAGATAGTTGTCGATTGACGATTAAGCGTTAGCGATTGGCAACTTGTCTAAGCACTCGGGCCTCTATTATCATGGCGTTAGAGTGGATGTTCAGATATTTTTGAGCACTGTGGCGGGTCCAATATACCTGAAGGCGACTGTACAATACGTAGTGGAATGACCAGCATATTTTAGCATGGACGGGATTTGTTGGGATGCGATGTTCCAGATGCGGCGATGCCAACCAGTCGCCTTTGAAAACTAAATAAGGTTAATTTCAAATTGAATAATCGCACGCAGGCGGGCGGTGGCGCGCGCCACGCCGGGATTTCTTTAAAAAAAATGATAAATTTAAGTCATCCCTGATTTTGAGAAATGATTTAGACGTTTTTAGAGTAGTTTTGTGAAAATATATTGTTTTCTTTACTTTTTTTGCCTCACAAGTGTGATGAAAAACATTGTGTGTTCCACGGGTGGTACAAGAATTATGAACTCATGTTCTTCGGCTCGGGCTTTACTTTCACACTCGTTCACAATTTCTTATTTACCGCCCTTAATACACAATGTACTATATCGCGCTCGCACTGACATATTGGAGCGAGTGCGATAACCTGCTTTACGTATCGAGAAAAACCTAACGTTACTGATACTTGCAGTTATGCTACGGCTACTGGTTTTGCGAATTTCAAGATGGCAGCCAAGTACAGTCGAGGAAATTGAATGTTTAGCAGTTTATGGCTCATTTTACATTGGTCATCTTAGTACGTACTGGACAACCAAATTACCTTGAACCGCAAACATTCAATTTCCTCGACTGTACAATGTTGTACCGGCCAACATACGCACACTACTGCCAAGATGTTTGGCAAGCACTAGCCTAATGTGTGGTGTCATGCCTGACTAGGCAACACTTTATTGCCTAGACGGCCACAAAGGGAGATCCGGAGCAGATGAGCAGATTATATTATACATCGTTAACTAAGCCTATATTCAGTGTAGTTAAGCATTATTGCCTGCCCAATTAAAGCGGGATATTACCTGACGACACTTGTGTTGTATTCCATTTTTTGCAACTCGACATCAAACGCAGCACCAATACTTGTTGGGAATTTCACATATCGTCGCTGTTCCTACAAAAGTCTCTATGTGATTTATTGATATTTTACAGGAGGCACAAAAAACTGTTTATTTTGAATCTTGTTCACTCAAAGTTGGCCAATATTTTATTTTGATAAATATTTTAAGTTTAACGTATTTTAATGTCTTTTCTAAATATAAATCTCAGTTTTTTAACGAGAAAAATAAATATTACCAATAATATGTCACACAGAATTAGATTTGGATAGAAGAAACAAGTTTATTCATTTGTATGGCGGCCGAGCGTGTCAGATTTTGTACTGAAGTTGTTACTTGCTTATAATTTTGAATATGTCTCAGGTCCTTGAGTATTCATATTTTTTTGTGTTGTTACAGTTAATATTACTTAAGGAGGCATTATTAATGTTTTTGTTTACTTCAACTTACAAAATTTGACGCCCGAAAGCTGCAAGCTGCGATTAAAGACAGACAACTCAGTGGATTTCACTGAGTTCATTTGACACGCTAAGTAGATACGTTTGCTTGATCTATGGTATATATGACATCTGTGATATGTCACATATTGAAGGGTATATTATACCCTTAAATTTCCTCGCTACGAGGTCAATTTTTTTTATACATTTTGTAGTTGGTATTGGTACTAGGTGGGGCTGTAACTACCTACTTAGAAGTACTGTTTGTGTAACTAGTAGACTCATTTCTAAAAAAGACCCTAAGTGGTTTATTATGCTTCCCAAAACGTCACTGGCAGGGGAATGCTTTATTCATAATTTTGTCTATAAAAATACAGAACATGATATTCCAGGCAACGTGGTAGCTAAATTACAGTACTTTAAATAAATAATATTGCTGCGAGCATTAACAGGAATTACTAATTGTTAGTTTCAGTGAGTTCTGTAAATTTACTGCTGCTAAAAGTAAATTTGGATTTCATACTGAATATGTTCATTAGGGTGGCTTTTGTTTCAGATTAAATTTGGATTTGAATTTCGGTACGAATAATATTTTTGGGAACTGAATCAAGGAAAAATATTTTAAGGAATTATAGGGAGGTCATGAACTCATTAATTATAAAACATGTTAAGTATATAACAAAGAAAAACAGCTTCGAGTTCACCAAAGTCGAAGGCACCACGAACCCACGTCCTAAGTCCTAAGCATTCGCGGCTGATGCGTAATATTCTAATATTAATAACAACGCGCAAGTGCACTTGCTGCACACGCATGTAGTGTGGCTTGGCCTTTAGAGTGTCGCCATCAGACATGACGGAGCGGTCAGAATGCTCACAAACAAGCCTGTATTGTCATGGCGCTAGAGAGTATCTGGGTGCTTAGCCAAGTTGCCAACCGCTAACGCTTAATCGTCAATCGTAAGCGAAAGGCAGCTAACTGTCTTTGTCCCACTAATATGAAAGAGTGACAGAGTGCTAAATTTGTATTTCAAAATAGCAATTTACTATTAAACAAGTATTTGTTTGAGTCTTCATAATAAAATCTGCCAAAAATGTGACTCGCTGAATGCGGCATTCTTCGGCAAACACTCATATCACAGTTCTCCCACGTTATCAGCAATCTAAAGGTGTTACTTTTATACAGTTATCACTCGTCTGTCAACATGTCAACTCGATATCGATTGATGGTTTTATCATTTGATAAATGATTAGAGTCATCTCGTTTGATTATATAAGCATCGACTTTTTTGTGAAATTCGTGACTTATACGTAAAATTTGTTAACCTCGTAAGTCCAACGTCCTATTTTTAGGACAGCAAAATTTACTCATAACGGCCCAAGACGTCAATCTTTCAAAGAAATATGAATTTTATTTTGAAGGTCCTAAAACTAAAAAAACAACATGTCCTTTTTTTAGGACACTGGGTTATTATTTAACTTGTCCTAAAAATAGAATGGGCCTTACGAGGGGTACTGGAATGCTAATTTATCAACTTGGAAACTTACCCTCTTACTCATAAACGTCTTCTAACTTAGCAAACTGCTAAGTATATGTCCCTTTTGATCTTATCAATATCTCCATGAGACTAAAAAGGACAAATGGCTTTCTAACTTGAATAAGAAGACATGAATAAGGGGGTTAATATATTAATTACTAAACTGGGTAATTTGGAAAATCACAGCATATAAATGATTCAAGCACCAGTTGAAGTTTTGAAGAGGTTAATTGTATATGGAGTTACGTTGCCAAAAACTTCAAGTGTTCATGATTTAGTGACTAACTTTGTGTAATATATTCGAACTCCGCAAAACGAAGCATTTAGCAGAGAATATCATTTCGAGCTACCACGATCTACTAATGCGATTTAGTTCAGAATAGCGATGTGTCAGTTACACAGAATATGGGGCATGATAACCCCCCAGGATGCTTAGCCAAGTTGCCAATCGCTAGCGCTTGGTAGCGTATCTTAGTTTTCCCTCTCTGTCACTCTTTCATATTAACTCGACAAAGACAGTAAGCTGCCTTTCGCTGACGATTGACGAGTAAGCGTTAGCGATTGGCAACTTGTCTAAGCACTCAGTAATGCAAAAAACACAAGTCTGCGTAATTAGTCAGTGAATAATAAAATTTCTCTTGTGTTTCAATATTGGATGTTTGTGGGCCTACCGCGATCTTCGAAATCGCTAATTTCGAGTATTTGTCTCTGTAATTCTAATGAGTCTTCATTGTGACAGATACAAACCCTGGAAATTCACGAATTTCGAAATTCGCAGTAGTAACGCCTGGAGTCGATTCTAAAGTGTTCGAAATGCATATTTGCGCCTTACAAATCTTCTATAGGGACCCCTAGGTCGGTTTATCAGGTGCAGGCTTGTCTCTGGTTTAGGGTGCATGTTTCATGTTCATGTAGAAAGTAAATCAAATGTGGTCTTAATAGGCCAGGGCGTAGTTAAGATGCCAATTGATAACGCTCTATCGTCAATGAAACACACACAGCCGTCTGTGTCGTACTAATAAGGAAGTGTGACAGAGAGAGAGAAAAAAATTACGATACGCTACGAAGCATTAGTAATTGGCAACTTGGCTACGCACCCAGGTCAGATAAGACGGTAACTCATAACTTCTTCCATTCCATGCGATGCTCTACAACGTACAATCAGCGGCAGAAGTAAGCGAAAACGGGATACAAAAAGTTCTGAATAGAACTTAATTGTAGCAGAAATAAGAGCGTATAGAGATGCGAGTCGGACCTGCTTTACGACTTGTGTTGAGGACTGTATGTTTCATTTCAATCGTGACGCTAGGAGCACATCGTCAACAGTCGACTGTTTATTTATGATCCTTATTGTAACGACATAAGGTCTAAATATAGTCAGTTAATAATGTTGTTCCAAGGCCTGAGGGGACGTCTAAAACCAACACTTCCACTGACGGGTGGCACCCTAGTCAATAAAAATATTTATTCTGCCGTACCGTCTCTAGATTAAGCTGATAAGAGCATCTGTGATACCAAGTTGTTTCGAACTGTATTGCTCTCTGGATATGGCATGGATATCATGGCAAGGTGATAGTTAACTTTTAGGAAATATAAATTCCCTTATATATGAGCAAAGCAGATAATTAATAATTGTATACATTCAAATATCAAATTCAATACTACTATAAAGAATAATACCATTATCCAATTGTCCATCAAAGAAAACGTCTGAAAACGGATATCTATTACACAGTATCGTCGTTGTCGTTGCGCCTATAAAAATCCGCTATGAGTTTAATTTATGACTTTAAAATAGTATCTAACATAGCAACTACACACAAAGGGTATTATTAATTGATTTAGTTAAAATGCACCACATAGCCGTTTTTGCAGGCGCAACGACGGTATTGATATGATGCGTTTATTCCCAAGCGTTCTAATCCTTTCATTCCAAAAATCAAAACAAATTTACCTATGCACTTACATTTCCTTGACGCATTACAATTATCCTCGCAATTGGAGTCTTCCTTCAATCCCAATTGAGGTCAAATCTTGTCCGACATAAGCCCCCATAACTAGGGGGCAAACCAGTTTAGTTTATTTCGGAATGTAATAAAAATAGTAGTTTCGAACACCGGATCCGGGCGTCAGCCAGCGGACAGATTTATTCCGTGATGTCATCGATTAATACGGATGCTCCGGTTTTTTTTTAATGTTGCCAACCTCTTTATGGTTACAGCTGTTAGTCTTTGCGGGAAGAGTCAGTATGACACGCTTATACAAGTTGGAAATGAGAAACCCGACAAACTTGAAGGGTGTATTCCTGACTATCTATTTTGCTTATTTTTTAAATCATAGACAAGTCAATTAGTGATACCTACCGCACGGAAATATCTGTCAACAAAATTTGGTTGATCATTCCCTATCACATGTGCTTTCATTTTTCGAACAGTCTCTAATTTAAATTGATGTTTTGATGTCAGAATATCGTTTAATATTTCATTTAGTTGCTCTGCGTGAATTGGCACGCCTTCTGTTACCGTGGTATAATTTCAGGAATAGCACTTACGTGTTTACGCCCTGTATGGGTTTAATGTATGCCGTGATAAATTCCATTTCATTTAACATTTTCTTGATAAAAAGTCAGTACATTTAGTGCCCCACACGCCACTTTTTAAGGTTACAGGTAGGTAAACATAAAAAATAAAAGAATTCCTGTATGTGGCGCGGACTTTATAAGGAGTTTATGACATTATTCAAATATGAAATGTCAAATGACTTTATTTAACACGCTCAGCGCGGAACAGGTCATATGTGACCTGTACAAGTATGGTTAATTGCGCAGTTAGTTAATTGCCGCAGCGAAGGTGTTAAATACTTTACTAGGTACTACTGGCACTAAGTCTTTTAGTAAAGTATTTCATTTATTGCGGAATGTATGTAAGTTTACCTACGTTAAGTTCGTTGGCTGGCGTAGATGTTTTAATTAATTTAACGACAAAAAGGTTAACCCTTTGGCCACATGACAACTCTATCAAAGCATAATAAATTTTAGACTTTTTACATTGATTCGTTTTTGTTTTATGAGCGATGAGTGGTGGACTTACAGCAGAAGTGGCATATACTTGCAAAAGATTTGACAAATTTATTATCTGCTAAAATACAGACCTAAATGTCCGTAAGGAAAAACTAGTGCTCAGATTACATGTGCTTCAACAAGGCAGATTTCAACCAAAACCAAAATCTTTCCATCAAGGGTTGTTTTTATCAAGGGTACATATTAAAAGCAGTAGACAAGCTTACTGTAAGGCATCTAAAGGCAATGTTGGGAATATAACCATCTGGTTCATAGGTTTCCAAACATTTTGTGACCGCCCCCTAAAGCAGGGTTGTAAATTGCTTACAACGCTCCCTCGGTCCTTATGAAAAAACCCAATTTATTAAATCAATGTTAATCACAAAATTCTCGAATAATATTTAGTTAAAATAACATAACGACATTTAGAATTTCAATGTGATTGTGTAATCGTATTATTGAGATTTGTTATATTTTACAGATTTTTTTATTATTTTTATTTAATGGTCACCCTGAGACAGCTACAGCACCCGCTTTCTTCCTCGGACCTTACCTCCATGATGGCTTTCGTGACCTGAGGGGCAGTAGAGACCACTTTGGGAATCCATGAACTAGTCTTTCAAAGATTTCCTATAACTCCAAGAACCGGTTCCACCCTCGATTATTCTGGCTTCTTTAACCCTACAAATATCCAGTCTAAATATTCTCGCGTGAAACTTTTTCCATTTACAAAGCGGTGAACGTTCTTGAGAACTGCGCAACTTTAATCTGCGCTATCTGCGTGCTGTTCTACATTTCAAATACATTTTTACTATTGGCAATCGATCAATTTCATTTCTAGATAAAAAGGTGTTTTGAAACGGAAATGCTTTCATGATATTGAAACAAATGGTGTATTTAAACTAGAATGTATTTTGGTTTACTTCGATATTCACAGTAACTAGTTTCAAGTAATCAAAGTATTTGTTCGGCTTTTCAGCAAACTAATACATTTTTATAATTTAAGTAGAATAAGCCTAACCCTAGCCCTGTCAGCATTAACTCAACAGACTATTATTTTATTGTAAACTGTAGGTGTTTTTTTTATTTGCATATTGTTTGTCCCATATGTGGCTTATCGTAAACCATTGACATATTTACAAGAGTCATTCTCAAAAAATGTCTGCGGTCTAATTACCGCGACCCACTTATTTTCAAATAAAGGTGGTAGCAATTAGACGCAGCCAAAGACATATTTTTATTGAATGACCGCCAACAAAGGAAGCTTCATATGTATGTCTTCGTCTACATTATTATCTTTAAAATTAGACAAAAATTAATTACAAAATTGCCTCGCTACAAAGGTCCTATATATTATAATTTTGGCATCGTTTGCATGAACAACTTAGACCTTGAACGTACCCGGTTCAACGAACAAGGAGCCAATGCCAATGCTACGCAAGTTTAGTAACTTCCAACACATAAATGTTTGTTATGTTAACTTATGTACTAGCAGAATTACTCAAGTATGTACTTGAGTTAAGCTACGTAGCTTAGCCGAAGTATTTGTCAATTCACAAAGTGCATGAGGATATACATCGAGTACACAGATGCCGTGATTAATGCTATTTGCTTAGGATAGTATGGGTGTAGATTCCATATCTGTTTGCACAGACCCGCTTGCCTTGACCTCCTTACTTATTTAACTAATCTTAGAAAAAAGCTTGTATACGAAATAGGCATACATGCTTCACAATGTTTATAACTTTTAAACAGAATTTGTGATGATCTAACAGTCAGTGTCGAAATAGATTCTATGATGGCCTATGAATCTAATACCTAGCTATAAACATCATCATCATCATCATCAGCCTATGTTAGTCCACTGCTGGACGTAGGCCTCTCCTATTAACTATGCGTATAGACGCATTAGGAGGTAAATGCCCATAATCGCCACGCTGGGCAAGCGGATTGGCGATCGCAGTAATGTGTCCACTATGATGACGCTGCTGCCCATCATCAATCTTGTAAAATGGTCAGTGACACTTCAATCCTTTAGTCGACTCTTACGACACCCGCAGGAGGAGTTGGGGTGGTGACAAATGTATTCTTACTGCCGTCACCACACGGCAAATAAACATATTTATATCTATTAGAGTCTATTAGTGTAGTACATGTTTATAGCTACTAGATTCTTAGTATATTTTTTTAGAGTTCATGATACACATCCTACCCTGCAGATAAATCCCCTAACTAACATTATATTAAATTCTTGTAATCTGAGTTAAGTGGACTATTTATTTTAAATTTCACTGTATATCTATCAATGGGCAGTGCACTCCTACGCGGCGAATGCGGGCGCAAGCACGAGAGCCCCTATAATGCCCATTCAGAACGAATGAAATGAATGGCTAAGTACTTCCTCCGGGCCATTCACCGTGTGAGTGAGTCAGTTTCTGGATCGCAATCAAATGATAGAATCAATTGAATATGATAGTAAGGATTAAATAAAATAAATGTCGTAAAGATACCTATTTACATTCACATGAGAATGAAGGATGTAATCCCGACTATTTCAATATTTGTTATTCCGTTATGTTATTCAAATGAATCTCGTAGAAATTGCGTTTCAATAGAAACTCAATCGAGCAATTTTTGTATATGGAATTGTATTTTGAGAACATTCCAATTGTGTCACAGTCTAGTGATAGAATTATTTTCACTTAATTTTCAATTTCAATATCACACTTTGCGAAATGTTTGTTACTTACTCGTAGGTCTACTTGCGTGATCCAGGACAAACGAATAGTAGTGTCAAGAATGTAAGGATTACAAGTTGATCGCGCTTCCTTGCAATAAATACATTGATTTGACCGTGCAAGTGTGGCTTAATTTAGGTCACCATAAACTAAGTTTGCTTAAGTAAGGCCAAGTTTTTCTTTTGGTTATGAAAACCAGAACTTTCGGTCGCCCGCAAAGGATATGCGAAGAAGGAACACTTAGCAGCTGCAGCCGAGCAATTGACTGACAAAAAAAGACAGACTTCACCCAACTGAAGGGCATTCTTTTATAAGAAATCCAGTGAATCCGTACAGAGTTTATCTGTAGTATTGAACAAAGCTACGAGCAGCAGCCCGCAGTTCTTCACGGGGCTCAAATCCTGTCTAAGACGCTTATAACCCACAGAAAAGGAACCTGGTACTCGTACTCTGAAAAATTTCGGATTTCTTATTTTAGATTTAAGGCCTATTTTTGAAGTTTAAAGCTTGTATCTTGTAATACAAGGAAGTCATTATCTGATCAATGGTGTTAAAAACAAACTTCCACTTGTATTACAAGTTACAGTTACAGTTGTCGCGACCGCGAAAAGGTATGAAACTGGGATCGTTAAGGTATAACTAAAATACTGATATGTAGGTTCATAAAATCCGGCCTATCGAATTTGAATATCGGTATACATTTATATGAAAATTATACGGGTATAATGATCCCTGACGAACGAACAGGTTACTTAGAAAGATGCGCTAGCGACCCATATGACTCCCTTCGTCAAAGACTTGCGTTCTATATTCCATATCACTCACATTAAGCTCAAGGCAGTATGAGAGCTCCAGAGGATTGTCTAACCAAACCTCATTTTAGTACCTATGCTGTGCGAACAAATGCGATCTGAATAATATTATCGAACGCATTACGTGCGACTCGCTTGAGCCGCGAAGCTTAGGGTTACCACTTGCCAGGCGCAGTAGTAGTAGCAAATATTTCTAACATTTTTTAGTATCAAGTTTAACATGACGATTGGCGACGAGGTTACGAATTTGTAACTTATGGATTAGTCTTTAAAGTAGTGTCCACCTTGTTTCAAATTGCTGACTCTTAATGTATGTTTCGATTTAAGCTAATCTCGGATATATTGTATAAATGCCGTGCTCAGTGCGCAATAATGGCTGTTACTACATTGAAAACACTCACGATAATGGACCCTGGTTCTTCCTTTTTAAGCTGCAGTACTAAAACAACGCTATGGTTTTAGTGATATTACAGATGAGATGGAAGGCCTGGTGATGGCCTTCCATCTCATCTCCGAGTAATATCCTTATTATTCTTATTCTTACGCCATTAAGTAATTATGCATTTAACTTTATTTGCCAATTTGACATTTGCGTTTGGTAGAGAGGGACAAAATATTAACTACACCTTATAAGTTTTTATGTATAAATAAGTAGGAGTGGACTTACAATTGGATTATAAGAAAATAACTTAAAATTAAAAGACCCATTAAGTGAGTTGCTATCATTTGCTCGGTACCTATTTTGCTAGAGTAGTGGTTGGTCGGTCACCTGATACTGCGTCGTTTTACTCTGAAAAATATAAATAGCCATTACGCTTAATATTCAGTATAAAAACTCACAGAAGTGGCAACCCTAGACATATTTTATATCTCGGCGAAGTTTCTGGAATAGAGTTGCACACTTTTCCAGCTTCGCCTACAGTCCTGTGTACAGAATCTGTGCAGCCTTTGTATTGACTAATAGTCGGCTTTGCGAGACTTAAAGTATCGTTTCACTGTAAAAATACTGCTGATTTTACTCCTCCGATGCTTGAATTACGTTGTGAACATTTTTATGGCCTGTTCTTGCTGAATTTGTGTTTTTATACGATTTTTTCTTTTAGTTACCCTTGCCTAAGTACTATAACCTAATGTACTGCAATTATTTGATGCATTTAACACGTGTTACGTGATTGGGCAAACTTTGCCTGGGCGTACCTTTATTCAGACTATTATATTTTAAAAACAAACGGGTCTTAATCGCGTAAACTTACGTTTAATTATATCCTGACGTTTCGGGCATGACGTTACACCCGTGGTCGCAAGCAGACTGGCGAGAGAACTACCCGCACTTGATTTTGAATATTCACTTCTAGGCTAGGGTTGTCACTAGGCCTACACACAACATAAAATGGCTTTAAAATGGATGTTTCACCACGCTTACATTTGTAAATCACGGGATTCTACGCGGACGAGATTCCTTGCCCCTCATTTTGATTAAAACTAGCGCTTGTCTTTAAAACATGAGTTGAACGTTTGTCTTTAAAATATGAGTGAATAATCGTGAAAGTTTAAATCAATATAATCAGACTATTCTCCACAAAATGTTTGTTCAATAGTACCTAATGTCTGAAGAACTGAAATGAGTAGTTTATTGTTTTGTCCTTGAGATATACCTACAGATATAAAGGTAAAAGCACATCATAAAAATTTCAATGTCATTTTATTATTAAAATTATAATTATGTTAAGCAGATTTAGTTTCAAACAGGTTAGTTTTGGGAAAATTATGGCTACTCGTTGCTACAACAAATATGAAGGTATTTTAGAATTAAGCATGTAGGTACCCATGAATATTTAATTTAGTAATATAATATTTTATAGTTGAGTTTTGCATAATCGAAGTTTGTTTTGACATTTATATTATTCGGTTACCTAATCACTTGTCGTTTTCGCCTTGGTCTGCGCTGTTCTGGCGATTTCTTCATAGTATTTGTGAAGAATATTTAGAATAGATAGACCAGCGATCCCTCATATCTTGGCACGGGTATAGTTGGTACTGACATTAAAACCTTACTTTTGATTCACTTTATCTTTTTAAAAATCTGCAACAAAATCCGTGGCGTAGATTTAAAGCTTTACATAGGGACAGATAGCGGGAATTTCTTTGTTTAATTCTTATTATACGAGCTGTCATATATACTAGGTATGTTTGACAACCCGTATAATTATACAGCTGTTATGCCCGGCTATCATCACGAGGGAAGCGCAGCACTCATTAATGGCTTAGTTTAACATTCATCGCTGGCGGAGTTAGTTGTCCAGCTTACGGTTACACTGAGAAAGTTAAACTGAGTCATTAATGAGTCCGCTTCGCTCTATGTGGAAGATGAGTACTAGAAATGAAATAGGACCATGTTACCGTTTACCACACATATATCACTAGTGTACCTAAGCTTTATTTACACTTGCAAGTTACTGTTGCAAGTTTTGGGATGAAACTATAGCTAAGGTGCTAAATATCGGCATTTCTTTCTTTCATATATTTTTAACAGACTTAAAAAAAGGAGGTTCTCAATTCGACTGTTTTTTTTGTTGTATGTATGTTACCTGATATCTCCAAGAATCGTGAACCGATTTTAAAATTTATTTTTGTGGTCGAACGTGGTCCAAGTTGGGGTCTGATGATATTGAGATTGGAGAAATCGAGGGATCTCTTCAAATGTTATAGGTACATGTATGGCGCTCTTGGTAATTTTCATTCATTTACAAGAATTTGCATTCAGAAAGTAGGATTTGAGGAAACCAATGATGGAAACAAATCGGGAATCTTGGATAAATCGGTTGAAGTCGGTTTTTAAAATGTTTAATTTGGTGATTATTGGTTTGAAAACTTAGAGGTGAAAAAAAACTTCTAGCTTTACATGTACATTGTACAGGGTACAACATCGTCTCCAGTACATAGTACTGTGTAACCCTCGGTACTAGTTATAACCTAAGCAACGTTGAGAGTTGACTGCGTATGTAAGGCGCACAATACGCAACAAAATTTTTAAAATGTTCTAATTATTTCCAACAAAGAAATAAAAAGGGAAATTCTAGAATCCTTTTCTGGAACAAATATCTAAGAGAACGATGGCACCTACTTTTGTATGTTTATTGTACAGCTCCAATGCTTGTAAAATCCTGATAGACATTTACTGCGCCAGGATTTGCTGCCATGTGCCTTGCTGGAAGCTTGCGAGAACAGACGACTAATTTGTTACTAATGATCAGGGCCTGTAACTTTCATGCCGATGACATCAATTTGACGTCACGCTCCATTTAGGGTGATCCGAAATAGTTTTATTGTTCATTATTAATCATTAGTCGTCAATCATTTGAATCAGTAAATAATCATGCAAATATCTTCAAAAGTAGTATATTTACTCGTGAAATAAATAATTCCTACTTGATACGTGCTGTACGTTAAAGAGGAATTCTGTTTTCTACGTAATTATTGAAATGTGTTAACAATATCGTTAAAAAAATTAATGTATAAAAACAAATCAAATAGTTTTATTTATGTTTCACGTATCAAGTAGGTGTTATTTATTTCACGTGCAAATATACTACTTTTGAAGTTATTTGTACATGATTAAAATGATTGACGACTAATGATTAATAATACAATAAAACTATTTCGGATCACCCTAAATGGAGCGTGACGTCAAATTGATGTCATCGGCATGAAAGTTACGGGCCCTGCTAATGATACAGCATTTTAACTGCTAGTTAGAAGTTAGTATGAGAATTTGTATAGATCCACCATCAGTACACTTAACGACATCAAAACATATCAACCAATCAAAAATATCAAAATATCCTGAGACAACCTTACGCATACGAAACTAGATCCACGACAGTTTACATTAAGGTGTTGTAAATACTAATAAACATGACATAATATGAAGTTATCAGCCTCCGTAGCCTAGTTGGTATGGTAGTGACCCTGACAAAGAAGCTGGAGATTCCGGGTTCAAATCCTGGCGAGAGCATTATTTGTGTATTTATTTATCACAAATATTTGTTCCTCAGTCGTTTATATATCGTCGCTTGGTTTTGGCATCCACATCACAAGCCTTAATTGAGCTTACCGTGGGACTAAGTCGATTTGTGTAAAATGTCCCAAGATATTTATTTATTTATTTAAGATGTTTTATTTGAGATTCTTTATAACTCTATATTTTGTCTACTTTCGGCTTAGGCCGGCAATGTTGTCGGTCATTCTCTGAAAATATGCGGCCGCGTCTAATTACCCCGACCGTTTCTTTCAGTATGTATGAAATAATTGGGGTCGCGGCAATTAGACTGCAAACAAATTTTTTTGAGAATGACCCTTATTTGAACGTCGATTGTAGGCAGGGATCGGATACCGGTTTTTTGTCCATACAAAAGAACGGTTCGAATTCCGTTCTTTTTCGTTCTTCGGTTTATGTTTTTTTTGTTAATGGAGTAATTTAAAAATATGATGTTAATAGTTACATAAAATGTTAAATACTACATAAAGAGTGTAAAACATTTTAAGATATTGAGCTATTTCGACGTTTTTCAAAAAAACCGGTTCCGATCCCTGATTGTAGGTGCATATTTTGTAAAGTAATGAATCTGGTAACAAAAAAGGAACGTTTCATAGAAACATTTTGGGAAATGTAATGGAGCTTCTCAGCATCATTAACTCTACCAATTTTTATCAATCATCATCTTCTTCATCAGCCTATGATAGTCCACTGCTGGACGTAGGCCTCTCCTATTAACTATGCGTATACACGCATTAGGAGGTAAATGCCCATAATCGCCACGCTGGGCAAGCGGATTGGCGATCGCAGTAATGTGTTCATTATGATGACGCTGCTGCCCATCATCAATATTTTGTTAAATAATGGTCAGTGACACTTCAATCCCTTAGTCGACTCTTACCCGCAGGAGGAGTTGGGGTGGTGACAAATGTATCCTTAGAAATATAATATTGAGTTTTATTCGGAATGAATATTTAGGCTACGACAGGGGCCTATTTATCGAAAGATTGTGACTTGTAATACAAGCGGAAGTCCTTATCTAACTAATAGTGTTAAAAAGAGATTCCCATTTGTATTACAAGTTACAAGGGTTCGAGAAACGCGCCCCAGTTTGTAACAGAATACGTATACATCTCCTAGGTAACGGAGTAACCGTATGCCGGATGTCATAGAAAACTAAAAACATGCTAAACTAGCACAAAGGTGTAATAACATTGGTATATTTTCAACAATTAATTTCTAAGAATTCGTATATATATACAATTTATACAAAGGATGCTTATCCTCCGTTGCTATGGAGATAAGACGCCCTTTACCGATCGTCAAGACAACGGAGTTCTATTACGAATCCTCTAGGTATCAAATACGACACCATGATTATATATATATTAATATAATCATCCGGATATATCCGTGTTTACCTTCAGCATATTAACAAAGCATTCGAGTACATATCAAATAAATGAATAAGTAAATAAATATCATGGGACAATCTTACACGAAGATAATAGTCCCATGGCAGACGCGGTTCTGGGGGGGGGGTTGTCAATGGGGGCACTTGCCCCCCCCCCACCCCTGACACTGAACTTAGGTATGCTCAGGACTGGAGTGGAACCACTTTGTTGCGCCAATTATAAAAAAAAACTACTACTACTTAAGAGACGATATGTGTAATAGATAATTTTTTCAGCATATAGTTATGACTTGGATTACTACGATTTGGACTAATTCAGTACATACCATTTTTTGACATTTTTAGCTCTTAACTCAGTATGTGTTCCCTAGAAACAACTTATCTAAAAGATCCGCTGCAAAAGAAATTTGTTAAATATGATATTACCTTTTAGATTTCAAGTAAGAAAATAATATGTGTTTGGGTAATATCAAACTAAAATAATTTCCTTTTCATCTTTATTGAAATTCAAATACAATATACTAACTTCTACAAAGTATCAAGTTTTGACGCTTCAACAAATGCCAACGTGTTTACGTAATGTTCGCTAATGGCATTCGAGTCTCTGAAAGCCTCCAAATGATGCAAGATACAAGTACGGAGGTTTCTATTGCATTCTTATTAGCCTGTTCATCCTTAGTTTGTATTATTTAGTAAACAACTTTCTAACCTCTAAATACACTCTTGCTATAAAGACACTTCATGCGTGTAAATGTCATATTATACAGGGTGTAATCGTTAAGTGTGGCCAGGCCATAATTCTGTAAATATAACAGATATCAGAAAACTTCCAACTGATATCGAAAGTACGTTACCCAACGAGTAAAATTACACTAATAACTTTTTCTAAATAGATGAAGTAATATTAAAAATACTAACTTAAAACGCTCCCATACATTTAGTATGACGACTTACAGCCTTAAAGAAAGTCGGGTGTCGTAAGAGATAAAACTGTTAGAGATTCGTTATTTGTACGAATACATTGTAATAAAATAATAATACTACGATTATGAAATAATTAATCTAACATTTATTCTTAAACACAATCGATATTAGTTGGAAGTTTTCTGATATCTGTCATATTTACGGAATTATGGTCTGGCCACACTTAACGATTACATCCTGTATAGCACACCGCTAACTGGACACACGCACCACTATTGCACACCACGCAAGCAGTGTGTCATCTAATATGACATTTGCATACGCTACAACGCGCACGCTACGCACACGCGCGCGGATCCGTTGTGGCTTAGCTTTATAACTGAAATGTTTTCCTATACCAATATCAAGATCCACTATAGCCAATATTTTAGTAAAAACTTCTTTGTTCCCTTAGGAATAGGATACATGTTTTTATCAAGTGACTAGTCGTTCGCGGCAGAAAATATGCATTTTTAGGTTAGTATACAAAGTGGGGCATGATAACACGACAAACTTTAACTCTTGTTTGAAATGCTGCCAATATTGCTAACGACTTAATCCCGAGTCGGTATTATGAAGAAATTTAATGCCTTGACCTAAAATACTGGTAATTTATTTAATTTTGGTACAGAATGGTAAACATAACATTTGTTTAGTAAAACTACTGTTTCATATAATCGGAACACGATAACATCCTATCAATCATATGTATGTCACACGCCATTCTACATACCTAGAACTGCCATCAGTTGTCAACATATTTGCAGCAGTGCGACATTTTTCTGTTACAATTTTTGTCTTGAGTTCTATTTTATTCTAGTAAATTTAGCAAATGATTAATGCGGCACTACAGGGTGATTTTTTTATTCACCGTTCAAACTTTAGGAGGTTAATTCTGAGATCATATTGATGGCCATACGAATTCTAAGATATTAGTAGGCGGAAAGGTATGGAACATCAGATTTTTTTCTCGGATCGGATGTGGTCCCATAGTAAAAGTTCATCAGTATGAAATACTGATCATTTGCTAAGCTTAGGTAGAGGTAGGTAATTAAGTATAATCCTTCAACTGGCATGAAAAAATCTGCTTCACATTAAAGATGTTAAAAAAAAAACTTTCTAACAGTTTATTAAGGCGCTGGTCTCATCGCGAGCTACTAAGTTATGAGCTATGGGCTACATGAACAAAAGATACGCACTCCCGTGTAAAAGAGACACGGCGATAAGCGCCCGGCGTTGATATTTGGGCGGGGTCCCCTTTAATATGCCTAATATTAATAGTCCTAATATGAATTCGCATAACGGATTTGGCATAAATAATTAAGCATAATATTGAATAGGCAAAATAATAAAATTCCATAATGCTTAATACGCATATTACTGATTAAGCATAATTGAAATATGCATAACATTATTAAATATAACTTTATTCATCCTAATATGGATTAGCATAAACTTAGAAATCAAGCGAATGAGGCAGATCAGGGTAAAACAATGACAGTAAGGTTAAGTTCAAAAGATTAATAAGCAGGAGCGCCGAAGCGAAGTTGAAGCCTAGCTTTCGTCGATATCTCCTACACATTCTAATGAACACGTCAGATACAATCAATTAAATAAATCATTAGGTATTTAATAATCAATTTTATTAGTAAAGAAATCACATCTTGGTAGGCGCATGAGGCGCACGTGTACAGAGTGCGTAGGTACCTATTTAATACGGGCGTATATTTTAATGATGCTTAAAATAGGATCTAGGGAACCTATTTACCTATATCATAATTTCTACGATCAAAAGTCTAAACTAGTTTTAAATTGGAAGCAATGTACACCGTGGTCTCTAATAACCCGAAAGAGTTTAACCACGCATTTTTGATGTAAAAACAAACAAAAAATACTTAGTAACTTTTTAATTTATGGCAAAAATAAATTATTTTTTAAATTTTTATTTACATTTTTGAATGTATTTTAACATAAAAAGTAAAAGTTATTCACAAAACTAGCACTTCAATGAGTGTTATTTTTTTTTCAAAAACCTCATTTATAAAAGGTTTTATTTCTCAGTTTTTGACGTGTGTGTTGTTAGTGAGACTATTCTCCATAATGGCACCAACGCCGTTAAAGACCTTTTGTACCCAGTTACAATTAGAAAATATGTTTTTTTTAATTGGTAATAACTCTGAAACTAGGCGATATCCAGAAAAGTATATACGACATTATAGTTTCTAAATGTGGTCAGGAACACACTGTTAAAATCTTTCGGGTTATTAGAGACCACGGTGTATAGTATATAATAATATTATTAATACGTACTAATCGACAGTAACTTGGCAAAAATATTTGGTAGGTATATAGTATTGGTTTCGCTACGCAATCTATGATCGGTCATTATTATTTTATCTATTATATTTTATACATTTCATTAAGTATACCAATTAGTATTATGCTCATTCTAATTATTCCAAATCATCGTTATGATAGTTTACGTTATACGTAAATACATTATGCGTAATCGTTTATGCGAAATTATGCTTATGCCACTTAAATAGTATGCTTAACAACGCTATGCCAATTTGAAGTATGCGTAATAAATTATGCGAATTAATATAGACTCATTTGGGCGAGCATCGCCGTGTCTCTTTCATTTACAAGGGAGTGCGTATCTTTTGTTTGTGCTTATAGCCGATAGTTCATAGCTTAGTAGCTCACCGTGAGAATAGTGCCTAAAGTCCCGAGTCATCAGCTTGCCAGTAGGGTTATAAAAAGATGATATGCAAAATTGATCGACTTACCAACGTATCCCAATTCTCCGAATAATTCAAGTCTGTCAAGTCACAAGTCTCACTGTGTATCATAGGAACTTGCACATAAGGCTTGTTCACGAAATAAAGTAGCCATTGCTGTATAATTATTTTTTTGTATGAGACCATACCTTAGTATGAGTGTTATTACAAAGAAGGGCTCTTTGCCTATCTTCTCGGATGCTGTGGTTGATATTTATATCAATTTCTCCAAAATTATGGACTTTTATTTAAACTTCTGGATATAAGTAGTGTATCTTCTTATTTTACTATTTTGGGTCATTTAGTTTCCCAATGGGTCTTAACTAAATTACAATAGCGATACTATAATAAACTGTGAATTTCGTGTCTATAATTTTTATTAGGTAACTATTTCAAGGCTAACATTGTTGGAATCGTCTCGGAAGTTCGCAATTTTTTGGGCCTGAACTTTTGCATTAAGCATTATCTGAAGTTATTTTGACGACTTTTCAGCGAATGCTTTTGGATATTGGATTGTTAAACATAAAACAGAAGAATCAATTTACAGTCCCATAGCTGTTAGAACTACATGGGACTGTTGCGTAACAGTAGAGACTGATTTTACGATGGTTACTTTATTTCGTGAACAAGCTTTATCATAGGAACTTGCACATATAATACGTTATTTCAATGTTAACTCGCGACTTTTCCTTTCAACTCAGCTCCAGAACGCCATACGTCTCACCTGCGGGCCTATCGCGAACCACAAACGAATTTCCTCTTTCTCACACTTGTAAATTCGAACGTAAGTATGACAGGGACACACGTCGAACTTAGAAAATCTCAAATTCGAGCGTCTATCTCTCTCACACGTATGACGCCTTCGTTAGAGTGACACAGATAAACACTAATAATTCACGAGTTTCAAAGGCCCTCAGTGTCTTTAGGCCTTTTCGTAAACTTGGGTGCGACTGACACTTGTTGGACACTTCGGAGCTATAAAACAGAATATCGCCATGATTCTATTGATGGCCGATGGGTGCGAGAAGGGTCAGACAAGTATTGCTTCTGTTGTATGTATAACCTTACCCTTTTACTCATAAAGATCCAACATCTCCATTTCAGTTGACATGCGTATGTCCTTATCTGTCACATTCACAATGGTATTAGTTAGAATGAGACAATATACATTTTAAGCCCGAGTGACACGAGGGCGACAATCACCCGAGTTAAAAAGAAGTTTTTACACGTGTATCAAACGACTTTTTTCATAACAAGTGCCTTAAAAAGAGAAATTTACGCACTCGAATCTTGCTCAAAGTTTACTTTTCCGCACTAGTTAGTAAAAACATATTTTTACTCTTTTATTTTTGGTGTCTAGCCAAGATAGGTCACGTATACTATACCAATCGTCCGTAGAATCTAAAAAAATGCAAACTAACCTAAAAACTTGCATTATTCCATAATAAGAATCACGCCCTTTTAGAACACAATCTTGGTTTGAACTTAAAGTCTTAAACTATGAGTTCACATACTTCTTTAAGTAGTTAGAATTATTGATATTTATTAGTATTAACATAAAAAAAGTATCCACGAAAGTGTTTCATGATATGCGTTAAAGACGTCAAAGTCGGCCATATTTGTTTACATTGTTTTGTTTCCTACTGAAGATTGGTATCATCATCATCACATCATCAGCCTGTAATCAGTCCACTGCTGGACAAAGGCCTCTCCTATTTTTTTTCTCATAATCGCCACGCTGGGCAAGCGGGTTGGTGATCGCAGTAGTTTGTCCACTTATGATAATGCTGCTCTGCCCATCATCAATTTTCAATAAATAAATGGTCAGTCACAGGGTGTCGTAAGAGTCGACTAAGGGATTCGAAGTGTCACTGACCGTCAGTGACACTTCGAATCCCTTAGTCGACTCTTACGACACCCTCGAGAAGAGTTGGGGTGGTGACAAATGTATTCTTACTGCCGTCACCACACGGCACTAAGAATACATTTGTACAAGTATCTATAACCTCATATAGAAGACCCGCTGAATGGAATATCAAAGAATGTATTCAAATGACAGATCAAATAATTAACAGACCCCGATAGTCGTCAGGAAGCAAAACAAGTTAAATACAACCATTTCATTTCATCTTCACTTTAAAGTAAATCCTAATGCCGAATTTTTAAAACGTAATAAATATAAGGGTCTCGGCAAAGAGTACGATTTTGTACCGTTTGGCGTAGAAACTTTAGATTCATGGGGCCCCAGCGCACGCAAATTATTTGCTGAGATCGCGAAACGTCTGGTTGATGTAACTAAAGACCGAAGAGCTGGCGACTTCCTCGCACAACGCATTAGTATTGCGAATGCGATACAGCGAGGAAATGCCGCCAGCATCCTCGGTACAATGCCACAAGGGCCAATCTTAGATATACTTAGGTTAGGTTAAGTAGATTAGTTAGATTTAATCTATGTACCTAAATTGTAGTTTTGAAAATAAATATATATATATAAATCCTAATCAAATTACAGTACACATAAAAGTAATAAACATAAATACAGCTGCCAAAATTATCTATACACTTAATGTCAAGGCAATATCGTCATTTCCATATTTAGATGGAATAATAAGACAACGAACATATTTTCATATCAAACACTCGTAGTTCGATTCGTAATGACCTCGATTAACTCAGAGGATTTGACCTTATCTTAAAGTTCTTAAATTTACTAATAGTAATAGGTATTTTCTTCGGTTACCGCGATGATCATTCATGAACTAACTATTTAAACGGATTACATCGCGTATATTAATTAAGTTTAACTACATCCCTACGTTTCGATCACTTTACAGGGTTCATGGTTTGCGGGCGTCCACCAGGGTGCTTAGCCAAGTTGCCAATCGCTAACGCTTAGTAGCGTATCGTAGTTTTCCCTCTCTGTCACTCTTTCATATTAGTGCGACAAAAACAGTTAGTTGCATTTCGTTTACGATTGTCGATGAAGCGTTAGCGATTGGCAACTTGTCTAGGCACCCTGGAACCGATAATTAATAATATATAAGCGACAAAAATATACAAAATTACAACTATAATATTATAAAACTACGCTATAAATAAATATATACCTACTAAACTTCCTGCACGCGTACGCATGCTGATGCGTTTCATACTAAACGGCCAATTTTATTAGACAAAATGCGCAAGCATGGTGATACCTATATGTGTCTTCCGTCACCCTTACCTCACTGGATCGCGAGGCTGATCTGTTGAGCGAGGTAGCTGCCAGCTCTTTGGTCACCTGTGGTATCTTTGAAATCTCTATAATATAGGTACGCGATATAATACGTTTATGTAGTTTTATTTTACTAATAGTGTATACTTTTTATACACAGGTACCTCTACCTATGTCAATTTGTTTAGATTTGTCTAATACTTATTATTTATTATCTATTTATTTATTTGAAGAGACGGTGACATTAATATGCATTCTGATCTAATAACATGTTTAAATTGATTAGCTTAATATATAATACATTCTTCAATTAAAATCTAAATTAAACGGAGCATGTTAATTTTCACGAGAAATTCTAAAGATCTTTCAATATATCAAATAGTATAATTTTAATAATTACACGTTCTGAAAAGTTCGAGAAACTTCTAGGCACAGGTTTATAAAGGTATTTTCGTTATTACATTTAGACCCAATTAGCGATATAAAGTTATTGTGATCCAAGATTTTAGATTAAAATATAAAGTTCTGTGTATATACCTACCTAACTCTAAAGATCAGTACACATTGGAAGCGTAATATAAAAAAAATAAACCTCTGATGTATCTATAGTCAAGCTGAAAATATAGATGCGCGTAAAATGTAAAAATATGTATACACCAGAAATAAAACTGTGTACATATATTTGGCACTTTGTACGCATCTGTATATCTTACCTTAACTTTACTAAGCAATGGAATTTTCCTGGATTTATTTATTTAAAACTTTATTGCACAAAAGGAAAAAAAATGTACAAAAGGCAGACTTAATGCTATGAAGCATTCTCTACCAATCAACCTTCGGGCAAAGCAGAGAACATGTAGGCGGTGCAAGAAACAGAACAAAGGAGCCAGGGAAACGCAATCGAAAACTCAAAGAATGAAGTTAGATTTAGGGATTCTTATTATAGCAGTTTTGCGCAAATCCACGCAGTTGAGCGATTATACTGCGGTCCGTAACGTACGCACAATGTGACGACTACCATATAATTCCATACAATACAAACTGACGTAAAAGCGTTGTAGGTAGCAGGTAGCGGTTTACAGTTACAAATCTTTCTAGCTCATGATTCAGTAATTCCTAGAAGAATCAAGGAGATTACTCGGGTCTAGTGTGAAACTTCGTGCCCATAAAATATTCATTTAATCCTAACATTACAAGTGCTAACAGCATTCTTACACAACCAGTGAATCTTCTGTCTGTGCCATAAGGTAGTTTTTCAAACTTTCTTCGTGAAAGTCCATGGAGGGTAAATTTTCACAACTCCCTAGGAAACAAATGAGTTACTTCGGTGACTTTTATTACGATTCAATAAATGTAATATATCACATCACATCATTAGCCTATCTCCCATAGAGAAAGTAGTTCGTTATTATGAGCATATGCATACCCTAAAGTATCGGCAACTAATTTGAAAACACCATATATAAACTCTTGTATACTTTGACCTTGGATTACCTACCGTGGCCTTCTAGTGATTTATGTGATTAAATCGTATGGCAAATGAATACATGTTGCGTTTGAACAGTACAAATGGCCCTCATTTCGACATCCTCGCAGATGTCGGCGGTAGATTTAGTTGTTGTTTGAGAACAACCAACGAGATATACAGGATGTTTTTATGTATTTCATTATCTAATCATCATCATATCAGCTGGAAGAAGTCTACTGCTGAACATGGCACAGATTGCCACAATGGCCGGTCCTGCGTCACCGTATCCAGCGGACTCCTGCGACCTTCACCAGGTTATCAGTCCACCTTGTGGGGGGCCTGCCCAAGCTGCGCCTTCCAGTACGTGGCCGCCACTCGAGAACCTTTCCGCCCCAACAGCCATCGGTTTTGCGCGCAATGTGCCCCGCCAACTGCCACTTCAGTTTAGGGATTCGGAGAGCTATATCGGTTTATCTACTTGCTTTAAATTTACTCTTATTGAGCCAAAAATTAAAACAGATAATTTAGTATCAAGTTGTAATTCAAATAATAATTGATTGGTATCTACTTGTACTTTTAATGAGACCGTTGATGACGTAATTATTTTAAGTAAAATCTGTTACACGTTGCAACCATAATAGAGCAATTCCATGCAAGAGTGTAATGAAAGTGACCAGTGAATTTGTAAATTTCGAGGATTTTTCTCTGTCACTCAAACGAAGGCGTCATTTCATTAGAGTGACAGAGAAAAATCCCCGCAATTTGCGAATTTCGTAGTTCGCGGTAGGGCCGCAGGCTCTATTGTCATGTATTTAGTAGTAATTACAGCGCATGTTCAGATATTTTTGACCACCATGGCCGTTCAGGATGCTTAGCCAAATTGCCAATCGCTAACGCTTAGTATCGTACGCGTATCGTAGTTTCCCCTCTCTGTCACTCTTTCAGATTAGTGCGACAAAGACAGTTAGCTGCCTTTCGTTTACGATTGACGATTAAGCGTTAGCGATTGGCAACTTGTCTAAGCACCCAGATATCTGTGAGTCCCTTCGATGTATTTGATAGCTACTCTACCAACTAATATATATTTAAGTACTATTTGTATAGTGTTAATAAAACTTAAGGCGCATTTTTGGTAAGACAGTAAGTCTTTACGTTAATGCTTATAGTCATCATCATCATCATATCAGCCAAAAGACGTCCACTGCTGAACATAGGCCTCCCCCAAAGATTGCCACAATGACCGGTCCTGTGCCACCTGCATCCAGCGGACTCCTGCGACTTTCACCAGGTCATCAGTCCACCTTGTGGGGAGCCTAGAGCTTCCATACACCGCGTCGTCTGGTACAGTCGAGTGCATTAATATATAGACACATTTGTAAGGGATCAGTATGGAGAAGTGTATAATATCTATTAAAGCCCTTGACTGTATGTGGCCGCCATGTTTACAGTAGGTAATGACCACTAATAAATAAAAAGCAATCTGTAATAGCAATATCATTTTCGTTTAATAACAAAGTAGGTAGATGATATAATCAAACTAATCATTGCTTTGAATGACATAAAACCACGCATATACAATAACATAGCCACACGATGAATACATAATAATATGTCATTGGTTCGTTGTATATGAGAATGATTGTAAATCCGACAAACCTAATTTGAAATTTCATTAATAATTTCGTAGAATTGGAATCATTGGACATCAAAGTGAAAATGACAAGATTAAAAAAAATAGCAGATGTAATTTGTAATACTGCGCATCAAATCCCATTACATGTCATAAATAAGAAATATAGCTATTATTCTGTGGTTTTATGTTATACAATAATTCAGAAATGTAGGAGCGAGTAGTTTATAAGAAAGAAGTCGAAATAGGTATAGGTACTTGATTACAGGATTAATAGTGACAGGTAGGATTTTATGAAATTAAATATAATTATGGTAAATAATTAAAAGCGTTGTTATATAAATCTTACCTACACGTAACTATAATGAAATTAGTCGATTAATTAAATTTACAAGAAGTTGTCGTTTCCTTCTGAAGAGATGTGCTAAACTGAAGGGATATTTGTCACGTATCGATATTTATACTTTGTCTAACCATTGCTATCAGTAACAAAAGACGGCAAATTCGAATTTTCGACGGAGAGCCAACGCTACCCGCCTAATATTTTTGAATTTGCAGCTATTTTCTACTGACAGCGATGATTAGACATAGTTTAATTTATGTGTAGGCAAATGTCGGTTTCGGTTTTTGCTTGTTGTAGCACAACACTAATCGAAAACTTAAATAGCAGGCAACACTTAAAAAGTCATTGTTTATGGGAATTACCTTCACAGACAAGGTTTTAGTTCCGTATAGTGCACCTACAACTACATAAAGTTAACTAGTAATAGCAGAATCTACTGATACTATAAAACCTCATTACCGAAAACAATGTTTAACCAGATAAGGAAACCAAACAAATGACTGTAGGTGGCGTTCCGATGTTAATCCCCCAAGTTACTTAACCTTGACTTCGTTACAACCGAAAAAGTTCGAAAAACTCTTTTAAAACTTGAGGTACTTAATGCACAATGTTCTCATGGCCGAGCCTCGACGACTCTACAGAGTCGAATTTCTCAAGACGTCTCATTCCGAGTCATCCCATGTGAGCGAGGGAGATGCAACGCGGGTTCGAGGTGACGTCACGCAATAGACCCATCCAAAGACTAAGCAACTGGTTGGCCAGAAAAAAAAACTAAACAGAGGTCGCGGTCGCCACGGCGCCGACCGCATACGAAAACGAACGCATTTCACGATGTGACTTTTTTATCGCTGCAGGTGCGTTGCATTCACATTTCACTTTACTCACCTTTGTAAAGAAGTCAGTGCGCGCGCAGGTAAAACACCAATTCCCACAGGTGAACGGTTAATCTCGGATTTCAAATTTTTGCGATTCCCGCGCGGATAGTCGTGCGTCGATAGTTAGCGGCGCGGCACTTCACTTCCACTCTACACGCACGGTTTGTTTATAAAATTATGAGCCTCTATTATTAATTTTAGAGACCCGAACTGCGCATGCCTGTGCAACACGCGCCTCGTTCGAAAGGTTATGTCGTAAACTTGTAACTTCACTAGTTTCCGAGTGGAATCCTATTGGAACAAATCCGTGCGAACTTCGTACGCAAAACACTGAACTCCGCGTTCCCACGATAACTCACTCGTAAATCTTATAATTCGGCAAACTTTACACTATCACATTCGCTACCTGCAAGTGAAGGCCGTGCGTATATAAACACTTCGAAACTCAGGAACCGGTCGGTTCCACACGTGACACTGTCAAAATAAAAGCCGGTTGATTTTAGACACTGTGTATTCACTCGCGGGACACTCGTTTCATGTTTCCAGGGTGTTTCACAAATTAAACGAATAGAAAAAGAAAATAAATGAAGAATACTAAAACCGCCGGGCGTGAAGCCGAGCGTCCGTCACTCGAGCAGAGCGCTGTACTAACCTAGCGCGACGCTGAGAGGCCGCGCGACCCCGCCCCGCGCCCCGCCGCGCACTCCGCGCCCACAACGTATCAAAAAAATGTATACCTAAGCGTTGAAAAATCTCGAGTGGCCAGGGGAGGATCAGGACATCAAGTCCTGTTTGTTTAGGTAGTTTTTGGTGAGATATTTAATTAGGACACGTGCTGCGCGCGCCAGACAACAACTCTTTGGGATTCTTGAATGAATGGGGTAGTTCTATGCGATTATTCCGTCGCACAAATCAAGTCATTACCATTCCCAAATTATTGACGAACTGCGTATAAATAGTGGAGTCATTTTCGGTTATCTTGTAGCAGACGCATGTTTGTCTGCTATTCTGGCATAATAGTTAGTCTCATTTGCTTTGGTAATGAACAATAAAAACGCGTAAAAAAATCGCTGAGAAACACCGAATGAGGGAATCGCAATATATAGCCAGCCAATACCCTCGCTCCTGGCTTTAATTTTCACCATGACTTTATTTTGAATGGAGCGACGTTGGGATATTTGCAACCTCCCAAATGAAATCAAAAACTCCTAACTTCCTTACGTTGTAAATAGTAAACTTCCCCTTGTAAACATTAGTAAAGTCGGTGAAAATACAATGTAATGATATCAAAATGATTACAAAACAGCTTCTTTGGTAGAGCTGCTGTAAAGATCTATTATTATTATACTCGTATATGTTTCGGACAAAGCTCACCATTAAAATAGGACCGGATTTTACCTCAAATAATGAGCGACAAACAAATCCCTGAAGATGTATTAAAATTTGTATCATAGATAATAGACAATAGACCCACAAGCCTCCAGGGACTTAATACGGGGCAGGCTGTAACTGTATTCTCATTGCTAGAGCCTCACTGCCAACTTGCCAAGACAGCCTTTCACGCCGGGTCAGCTGCCTACGAAAAAATCTAGTAGTTATCATTTACCATTACAGGATGCTTAGCGTAGTTTCCAAACGCTAACGCTTAGTAGAAATAGAAATAGTACATTACTGCAGACGCCGGGAAAGATGGGCTTATCGGCTGAGTAGGTATGGACGGACAGTGATACGAAGCCGGTAAGCCCATTTCACTGCGAGGCATGTATAGTGCTTTTCTCAAACATATGCAATGAAATAAAAAATACGACAATAAAAAAAACAGAATTTAGCTGTTTAGCCTGTTTATGAAAACCGACGCCATGTTTAAGAAAAATATTACTTACCGGCCTAGGCCGTTAAATTCGTATGAAAATACTTTACTATTATCTCGAGGTCATCCGCCTGCAACGTCATACTTTAAAACCTATTATGACGAACATAATGACAACATTTCATTGCATGTTTGAGAAAATATTATAATTTATTCGTGACACACATTACATACATTAAAAGGACAAAATAGATATGACAGTATACAAAAGAAAAAGAAAAGGTGCCACGAAATGGTATCATCTCAGCATGTTAGTAGCGTATCGTAGTTTACCCTCTCTGCCACTCTTTCATATTAGTGCGACAAAGACAGCCTTTCGTTTACGATTGACGAATAAGCGTTAGCTATTGGAAACTTGGCTAAGCATCCTGGCCATTTCTCGAAAACTTTGTATATTTGGATTTAGTCTTCGATATTGATAAAAATTGGCAGGTTGGTAGAGCCAATGATGCTAAGCAAAACCCACCACATTTCTCAAAATGTTCCCAAATTGTTTGTATGAAAAAATCCTTTTTTGTTACCAAAACTGTAAAGGAATCTGGGGGTTACCATGACGTACTAATGCGGTTCAGTTTAGGTAGAGAGAAAGGGACAAGTCTATACGAGTCGTATATCACTGTCCCTTTCCCTGAACCTAAATCGCATTAGTACGTCATGGTAAGTCCCAGGTAACAAAAATGTTTGTCAAGTCAACGGCAATAACAATTTGACAAAAACATTTAATGTGTTTCCAAATTAGTTGCCGATTAGTGCCTTTAGATTATGAATACCTACACTTTCAAAAAATGTCTCCTTTCCATACAAAGCAGTCCGATCACTAGGGGCCAAAACCACAAAACTTTTTAAAAATGTAATTAAGGTAGACAACTGAGCTCTCAGCCCACCACCTGATGGAAAGCAGGAACTGCGGCCCATGGACATAGTGAACAAAAAATCACCTATGCGCTGCCTACCCTGAGGATTTAGATGGATTTCCTCTAATATCTATGCCAGTAATTACACCGGCTATCTTACCCCCAAACCGAAACACAGCAGTGCAAACATTCCTATTGCAGGCTAACGGGTAAGACGTTGGTAGCTATCCGGGTAGACCCTGCACGAAGGCCTACCATCAGCAAACTTTCCAAGCGTATCTGCAATCTTACAAAATGGACAACTTTTTGTATGGAAATTAATACAATTTGAAAGAAAGAATGAAAGAAGAAAGAAAAAGTAATTTATTCACTAAAGCACACATACGCAGGACTCAACAATCAGAAAACTACAGTAACACAAAAACTTAAAAATAATATAGGTACATCAATCTGGTCAGGGTTTTACTCACGTAGTACTACTCACGCCACGATATAAATTTTGTAGAATTGTACGCCTGTAAAGTTTTGTGGTATAGGCCACTGATCAACTATGTAAGGAGAAAAGACATTTGAGTCCCATAGGAAAAGTTGTTCATTATAATGAGCGTATGTCTGGCTTAAGGAACACTTACATTAAAACAGCCTGTATGTGTATACACGGGGTGAGATATATCTTACCCCGTTCAGTAAAACTTAAACGCAGCAGTCATTATATCAGCCGAAAGACGTCCGCTGCGAATGTTATCACGCACGGTCAACGCAGCTAAAACGGAGCAGGTAATAGGTATTTCGATTAATATCTATACTTGTATAGATAGACCATTATTACTAAGATTTTCGACAGAAAAACGTTTAACCCTTTCACGAACAAGACTCAAAAAATCCTGGATTCGAGCCTCAACGCCATTATATAGTACGAAAATTTCTGTACAAAAAAAATATAAAGAGTAGAGAGATGGTCGTTTTTGACCCCGTTCCCTATAAGGGGTTAAAGTTATTCGATTGGTTTACACACTATTGTCGCACTGGGCAAGGTCAGTCCTGTGACGCCACGGCAGTAATTAGTTCATTTTCATATAATTTCTTTTAGTTATATTGCATCAAGTGCTGTGCCCTATCATGAACAGCGAAAATCGAAAATTTCAAGCATCCGTCTCTGCCACTCCAAAGTAAGGGTCATGAGTGTAACAGAAACAGATTACGATTTTCGATGTTCGGCCCTCTGTTGGCTGAACCTACCTACATACGCATGGGCGATTGGAATAAACAAACCCAGGAACTACGATATAAACTACGAATGCAAGCCGAAAAGGCACTAAGTCGTATGTAAACAATACGCGAATCTACTGTTTTGGACTGGGTTGTAAGGACCGACCGCAAGCGCGGCTGACCAAGCTTTAATTTTAAATCCGCGGTTAATATCTGACGGATGGCTTAAAAGCTATCAGAGAGATGACATTACAGCGGTCACCGCAAATCCGGAGCGATGTATTTTTTTTTATTGCTTGACATGGTAACTCACGTCAAACATTAAGCGTTAAGCTACAGAATGAAGAATGATAAAAAAGAAGAACTGGCTCAGCCAAGATGCAATTTGGTGAATATCTGAGCGTTTCAACTGCCTAATTTTGGTGGCGTCATTTTTGCCGAAGTTTCAATTCGTTACAAATGTGCTACTTTGTCATTTGAAGGAGGCACCCCGTACCTTATACAAATGACGAAGTAGAACATTGAGCCGTTTAGTAATTTCGGCAAAAATGATGCCACCAAAATTAGGTGGTTGAATCGCTCAGATATTCACCCAATTCTGCAATCGTAACATTCGATAAGCGATAAGTAATAAATGTACGAGAATGACAGATTCGTACGAAAAGTCACGTGAGTCACGTGACCATCTTCATACACTATTTATGGTCACGTGACTTATCGCTTATCGTATACGATTGCAGAATGTTAGGCGTGCTGTAGGTAAAGCGGTCCTGAAATTTTGTTGACAGGTGTGATCACGTTTTCGAATTTCTTTATTTCTGGTTGTTATTCTTTCACTTTAGAGGCCAAAAGTTACGTACATAGTTTGCTATAAGAAATTATCCAGTACGGTCTGCTAACATGACAAGTGGGTCACCCACAATGGAGAGACCACATAATTGTCAAATAAAAATTAAGGTTCTATATTACACTTTCAAAGGTGTATGTGAATCATATACCATAAGCGATAAGTAATAATTGTACGAGAATGACAGATTCGTACGAAAAGCCATGTAAGGTGGATTTACACCAAACGAGCGAATGCTCATTCTATCCCCCACTCTACGAAATCAACGAATTTCTACGAATTCGTTTTGTGTAGCGAACGAATTTCCTAAAGTGGAGATAGAATGAGCATTGCTTGGTGTAAATCCACCTTAACCATATCCATATTTTCAGTAATCAGTAATGTTTTATGTTATTTCTTCTTAGAGATTATACATGTATTTTTGTATGAGATCACGCACGAGCACACTTTGTTAGTACAATTTTGTCCCACCGCGTCCGCGGGCCGTCTCGAGTGGGTAAGTAGATGTTAAGTACACTTCCCTTGATTTCTGGGGTCAGAGTGCTCCATTGAATAATATGATTCAACATGGTTTCCTCAAATAAGGCAGTTAAGGCCTTTTCTTACTCAAATATGAGAGTGGCTGACCCATGACACCAGTACACCACTATTTTTAGGGTACCGTAGTAAACTAGGAACCCTTACAGTTTCGCCATGTCCGTCTGTGTGTTTGTCTGTCCGCAGCATAGCTCAGTGGTCGTTAGTACTAGAAATTTGCTATTGGATACAGGTCACGCCGACAGAGTAGTAGAATAAAATTTAGAAAAAAAAAATGTTTTTTGTGTCCCCTAGGAGTAAACAATCAAATCAAAGGGAATGATTTTCTTTTCGTAATCCTAAGCTAAAGCCCAAGTTCTCGAGCTCCGAATGGGTAACGTCAGAAGCACCAACGTATAATGTCGGCCTGAAAGATGATTCGCCTAAATATCATTCATAGGGTCAAAATTCTTTTCGTTGTCTTATTTTGTGTGTTTTTGACGCAGTGGTGATTTTTGTATGAGATGAAGATTCAAAGATTTTTATTTGTTCAAGGTAAGGAAGGTGAAATGTACGTACAGGTGAGATATTTGTGTCACTATGTCGCGCCTGGTGGCATACAAATAGTAATGTATATTAAGGAATCTTGGAATGTTTCTGTAGAAGAACCAGTTTTTGAAGAAGCAAATTGTCTAATTGCTAAAATACCTAACGGTCTATCTATATTTGGACTATACCGATCTCCCTCTTTTAAAAACACAGATAAATTCTTCTCTTCCCTAGAATTTCATTTGCATAATGCTACGAATAATGAGCCAATTATAATTGCAGGTGATATTAATATAGATATTATGGCTTGCAATGAAAACCATGAATACTTATGTTTGGCGGCTGAGTTTGGGTTTTTACCAGCCATCACTTTGCCAACTAGAGAAAAAGCATGTCTGGATCATATATTTATTAGAACTACGAGACAATGTGTAGGTTTAGTTTGTAGAACTGACATCACTGATCATGATATGGTGATGGCTGGAATTAACCTTATGCAAAAACAACGTAATCGCTCTGACCGGTTTAGCCTAAAAAGGGATATCGAGGCAATCAATGCTGAACTGAAATCAACTGCTTGGCCTGAATTCTCGCATAAGCACGTTGATGAGGCTGCTTCAGATTTTACCAGATACCTTGAAGATGTTATTAGCAAACATACCCGAAAGGTGAAACTGAGTCGCTCAAAATACAATCTAAAACCCTGGATCACCCCTGGGCTGATACGCTGCATAAGGCACCGTGACCGTTTGCATTTGTCAGTAAGAGCTGAGCCTCAAAACGAAGTCTTACTGATTACATACAAAAGATACAGAAATGTCTGCAATGCTTTATTACGAAAACTAAAACAAGAAAATGACCAAAAAGAAATTCGGGACAGCAAAGGCAACCCAAGGAGGTTGTGGAAAACAATAAAAGACATTTGTCATATTTCTTCTTCTAATAAAGAGTCGTCTGAATTACTATCTCTACAAGGATCCAATAGTGCAAAAGAATCTCTTGACATTAGTAGCCAATATTTTTCCACCATAGGTCAGTCTCTGGCAAATGATATTCTGACAATAATGAACACTAGTGAAGAATCTCTAGCATCCTCGTACACTGCACCAGATATTGGAAAATCGAGTTCTTTCTTTATGCATCCCACCAATGCGCGTGAAATTGAGTCGATTATTTTACAGCTTGATAATAAGAAAGCGCCAGGTCTTGACACAGTTAACAACGCTCTGCTAAAACAGATAAAGGACTTTATAACCTACCCACTGGCAAGCATCTTTAATTTGAGTTTCTCTGCTGGAGTTTTCTCGGATATCTGGAAACTTACTGTTTGTCCGATATTCAAAGGTGGCACTAGAGGTGATCCAGGAAACTATAGGCCAATCTCACTCCTCAGCAGTTTTTCGAAAATACTGGAAAAGCTTGTAAATAATAGATTAGTTAAATACTTAGAAAATAACAATCTACTGTCGCCTCGTCAGCTAGGTTTTAGAAAGGGAAAGTGTACCGAAGAAGCTGTACAAATTCTAACTTCATCTGTAGCCAGCTGCCTAGAGAACAATGAAGCCTGCATTGGAGTGTTTTTAGACTTGGCTAAAGCTTTCGACACTGTGTCCGCTTCGATACTTATCAAAAAACTAAATGCGTGCGGTGTTAGAGGTTTACCTTTGCAATGGTTCAAGAGCTATTTGTCGAAGCGGCAACAAGTTGTAAGGGTGGGCCAGCATAGGAGCAGTCCAATGGAGGTTCGCTTTGGGGTACCACAAGGGAGTATTCTTGGGCCAACCTTGTTCATTCTGTATATGAATGATCTTCACAATGTTCCATTAAAAGATGCAGAAATCATCTGCTATGCTGATGACACTGCTATTATCTTTCGTGGACAAAATTGGAAAGAGGCTTTTACAAACGCTGAGCACGGCATGTCTTTAGTCGCTGAATGGTTCCAAAAAAACTTATTAACATTGAATATTAAAAAATCAAATTTTCTTTGCTTTCATAAGACTCTAGCATCTTCACCCCCCGTTCCCACGCTAGGCATAAAAATTCACAATTGTAAAGGCGATGTGGATGCATGTTCCTGTGGTTCCGTTTCTCAAGCTGAGAAGATAAAATACTTGGGCGTTATAATAGACCACAATTTGAACTTTAAATCTCACATAGCTGCGCTTTCAAATCGCGTGAGAAGAATCGTTTTTGTTATGCGGCACTTAAGTAACGTAGCCGACATCAAAACCCTCAAATCAGTATACTACGCATTATGTGAATCTCTTCTGACGTATTGTATAAAGTGCTGGGGCAGTTCCAGCAAAACGGTTATAATCGAGGCGAAGAGAGCGCAGCGTGCAGTTCTTAAAAAAATGCTCAATAAACCCTTCAGGTTTTCAACATCTTTGTTATTCCAAGAGTCTGAAGTGCTAACAGTACGTCAACTATATATACTCAAGATCGCAATAAGCAAACATAAGCAAATTCTTGGAAGTGATGAACATAAAGATATGCTTAGCAAAAGAGTGTATCGAGCACAGGTTCCACCGTTACGTACTGCCTTCGCAAAGCGATTTGACCCCTACATATCTAGTTTTATTTACAATATTGTCACTAAACATGTAGATATTAAGGAAAAGTCAGTTTTCAAAGCCAAGCAACTTATAAAGGAGTGGCTAGCCAACTTAAATTACGACGAAACTGAAAGAATTATTCAAACTCGAAATAGCTGAATTTTTCTGGTGCAATAGTCATAAATCTGTAATTTTCATATTTTTTATTTTTAGTCTTAATGTTCATAGTGTGCACTTAGTTGTAAACAAAATAGCATCTACCAAACGTTTTGCTCTGTCAACCGGCTGAAGCTTCTTAGGCAAGTCTTTAAGTTTTTGGTCGCCGCGATACAGGCACGCCTAGTGCGGTTACCAATGTTTATCCAATTGTCGTGTAATACTTTTTGTTTAATAAAGATTTTTCATTTTTTTTTTTTCATTTTCATAATGCAAAAAAAAGGTATTTTACACGTAAAACACTGAAAGATGCGAAAGGTTCAATCGAAGCTCTGTAACGAAAAATGCTGTATTTTTGTTCTTTCGTGTTTCATAGCAAATCAGAGCCCTGATTTCGATGACATTCGAAATTTGGTCATAATGTTAGGTACCATAAAAAAAAAATACCACGATACCTCGAGAACACGACATTAACGTCGTTTATTTTTGACACACAAAATACTTCAAAGACAATGTGAAGAATATAAAGTAATTTTGGTTTGATTTGTTAAGTAAAGCGATGCGAGATAATATTATAGCTTTTATATCGACCGATAAAGTTTCATCTGCTGCAATTATCGTTATAAATATATGCTTTGGGTTATTTTTGTATCACCATTATAAAATGCACTGTAAACTTATATACCTATTTCATTTAACTATTTATACTACGTATAACCCGGTACACCCGGGTAAGACCGGACCATTTATTGTTGAGTTGAAAGGATGTCACAAAAAAAATCATAAATTTATTCTCACTAACTTTTACCTGCAAATGTGTGATGTACGTGATAAAAAAAATCAAGCTTTCAATGTAAATTTACTTGATGCCACTCAGCCGAATAGCTTAGGAATAAACGTAAAGTCAAACTTGCACTTTTTTTTTCCAAAGACACCCAATCGAAAAACCTTCTTGGCTTAAGATCGGACTAGTATCTAATTTCAACTCTAAAGTAAGGAGAAGAAGGTGCATATAGCTTCCTGTCAAAGATGGAATCTCCAAAAATTCTCGGAAAAAATCACTTTTTTTTAAAACGTTCGTAGCTCACAACTGATGCGGCTGAGCGGTCGCTGCATACTAGCGAGAAGGGCGGGGTGAAATGGCGTCATGCATAATATAGCCAGTGAGGAAGAAATACTATTATTTTAGTAGTTATTGCGGTCATCCGATCTTAGCCGGGTGTACCTTAAGCCGTATAAGTCAACAAACGTCAGTTTTGTTTTTTTGTTCGGAAGTTACATGTAATTTATACGAAACATTCGAAACTTTCGAGAAAAACGACATGATACTTTCGCCATTTTCATCGCTATTTCCGATCTAAGAATTAAGGGAGTTTTATTTCATAAGGGAGTTCTGTTATTGGCTATGCTTACTGTAGTTACTAATTGTCTTCATTTTATGTAAACGCTGTTGAACTTCTTAATAAATAAAATAAAAATACTTTTTCTAGTTTGTCTTGAACCTAATTGTCTCATTTTATAATGGTTTCTGATATAACTAATTTCGTAAACTCTTCTTATGAAATCAAGTTCGATTTTTAAAATTAATTACGTTCGATTAAAATTAACTCAGTAACGATGGGACAGTAGCTATAAATCGTTATATTTAATATTACAATATACTTTGACTTTGACTTCGAAATTTTTACACATAGCGGCTCTAAGGATTTTAGAACCACGATATGCTATGAAAAGTCCTAAGCCTATTTATAACATGTACCTAGCCTCCACAAAATTGTTCGTATTCTACGTATAGTTGGCTACAAAAAACCTAATTAATTCATACATAAACTACAGAGGTATGCACTCTTCCAGTCAAGTAGGTACAGTCACCATCAGGTATATCGTCGGATTGAGTGAATTGCTTAAAAACATCTTAACGGGCCTTCCAATCTCTTAAAAACAGAGCATGATAGTTTTCCAAATATTTTCTAGCTTCTATCAAAAGTCATAATGATGAAATTTCCGCGGTTCCAGTATAATTGAGTCTAGGCCCTGTCGAGTGAGACAACTAGAGAATGAAGAGCTCTCAAGTTGCTGGGGGCCTCTTACCTAAGTCTCTCACTCAGATTAACGGTTTTGTCTTAGCTGTGGGACCATAGATTAGTGCTCGAATTTCGAATCTCTCCGAGGAGCTTATTTTTATCTTTTTGGTTTCAATGACAATCTTAGTAGATTGACCGTGCTGCTAAATATTTTCCGCATTATTTTACTTCCCAAACTTACGGCAGAGATGATTCACTTGGCATACTATCATTTACTAAATTATTATTTACCAACTTTCATTTGGCAACTATAGGTTAGGTTATGTTGGAACAAGATAATATGCGAAAGATACGTCTGTGTAACGTTGGTTTACCATGACATGATTCTGCTAATTGAAACTATGGGAATAATAGTTTGGGAAGTGATAATATGCCTTAAATGTTTCGGCCATATATTACTAAACCCCTCAGCAGCCGTACCATGAGTTGGAAAGTAATTGAAATTGAAATTGAAATTGAAAATCATTTATTGCTTGTTTGTTAAAGTAACGGATACGTTAGATTTTACTTGATACGTATGGTACTATATCGCGCTCACACTGGTGCATTGCAGCGATCGCGATGGCCTGCTTTACGTATCAAGAGAACTCACGACGCTCCTCTTCATCTGCACGTTGCAGGGAGCGGTGAGAGTTGCGCTCTGTAATACCATCACGCCTCTCCCCTGCGATTCCACCTCAGCCGCAGAGGATAAGGAGAGCGGCAACGACAACACCGACACTCCTCTTCCTCTGCGGTCCACCTCCACGCGTCCTAAGCGGATTCGGTGGGCCTACATAGAGCGTCCTCCTTGGGCCAGCCGGAGGCCTAAAACTGTGGCCGGCCCTGACCGCGTGTGGCCGGCCAGTCCACGGTTACTGAGCCCTCCACCACGGCTAGGTGGGTACCTAGCCGTGGTGGAGGGCTCAGTAACCGTGGGGTCACGGAGGGTAAATAATTTTCCCTTGATTAAAACGTTACAAGATTATTGTATAAATTCGCATGGTGAATTAATTAATGAAATGATCACATTTATTCACGAAATCAAATAGGAATTTATTCTAGCTTTGGTTTAAAATCACAAATTAGGTTCAGTTAATCTGTTTGACGATAATCGACATTCATTGCCTGGACAACTATAAAATGGCATGTAAAAGATACTAAACAGCGTAAAGCTCATCAAGTGTGACACCGTTTAACGCCAATGTACAATAAAAAGGAGACTAAGAGTATTTACGTCACGTCATGCTCAGACCGTACTGAAGGGTTCCGTAGACGCTACCCGCTGAACGAATCTCTTGAAGTGATTATGTTTCTGTTTATTTTTAGTAAAAATTTGTAGACGTTTGACCACGATCATACCTGCTGGTAAATGATGATGCAGCCTACAGTGGAGCACGTTTACCTATGAGATACCTACATATTTACTCTTGCCTTGGAGATATTCAAATTGTACACATGCGAAAACACAGATTCGCAGATTCGGGCAAGGCATATATTCCACTCCTTGGCAGTTTGCATAAGGAAAGTTGAAGCGAAACGCTTCGTGCGTATGATATTTTTTATATACAATATTTTACAAATTGTAATGAATTATTTGTGAAACGTACTTTATTTAATAAACAAATCACGTATCTGATCGAAACTAAGTATGTAATATTTTTAATGGCCGAAAGCTACGATGCAAGGGACCATATTGAACCAATCACAAGAAAGCGTTTACTCGCCTTTAATATTTGTATGAAATTCCATTCCCAATCTTCTGTTTGACAAGCCCTAAATGGGTCTACTTCCGAGTGCCGAGCCTATTTTTAGGTGCGTAATAAAAACATTTCATTGCATTATTGAGAAAATTACATTTTCAACAGAGCTGAAATAATATGAACTCTTTTCTTCAAAATAACAATGTAAATACTAATAATGATAACATTTTATAAACATATACAGGGTGAAACATGAGTCGTGAACAGTAAAACGTTTTTCTAACTCTATAAACAACTGACAATTGAATGCCCCACAACTTAGAAAAAGTCATGTTTTTTTTAAATTATTTTATTATTTTTTGTGGCTTTTTCTAATTTTTAAGGTGTTTTTCAGAAATGATAACGGCTATTTAAGCTATTTAAAACGTTAAATGTAATAAATATCATTTAATTTTACACGAAATCACAAAATTGCCGTTATTAATTACTTCAATTTGAAGAGGTAATTTTAATTATTCCTTTATCATTGTCTTAAAAATCCTTTTGGATATCCTAAAGTCAAAAAATACAAAACATAAATCCAAAAAAATATAAAAAATAAATAACTAACTAGTCAATTTTTAAATAACTTATGGGCATTTAATTATTAGTTGTTTATAGAGTTAGAAAAACTTACTGTAACTGTTCACGTTTTACCCTGTATTATCATTATCATGTTAGTACAAATGATCACTCTTCGCATGACTAAGGAATCCTAAATCCACCTGTCAAGCACATGTAGAACAAAGGAATGTAAAACTTTACGCGACGATGTCGGTAAGCCGATAAGGCGTCGTATATCGTTCGCGTCAAAATGATTTTCTGTTCTAATTAACCCCTAGCTTACTCCCAACACTTTGCTGGTATTTGTATCAGGTGACCAACACAATATAAAAAAGAACTGTTTTTATCCGTAGTATAGTAGGTAGGTATTCAGTACGTGCCGCGCTCGTGAGTCGTTTGGCGTGATCGCTCAATGCTTGATATTGGAGACCTAGGCTCTGCGAAACATGTTGGGCGTTGTGACTAAATACACGTGAGTTTAACAGTTTAATTAGATTTATAACTTTTTTTATACTTACCTCGTCGGGCAATAAAACATACAACCCAACCAATGTTGGACCACTTGGACCATATCAACTCTTAGACAGACTGAGCAATTGAGCATAATATAAACTGTCAACCAACAAAAAAGTGACTTTTTCAGCCTTTTTTGTTAGCCTTCGTAGCTTAGTTGATAGTGATCCTGCCTACGAAGCTGATGGTTCCGGGCTCGAATCCCGGCGAGGGCATTGTGTATTTATTTATCAGTTATCACAAATATTTGTTCCTTGGTCGTGGTTCTCTATGTATTTAAGTATTTATATGTAGGTATTTATGTGTAGGCTATGTATTATAGTTACATATATAACTTGGTATCACCGCGCATAACGAGATTTAATTGAGCTTACCATGGGATTGTAGATTTATGTTAGTTGTTCCAAGATATTTATTTACTATTTATACGTCCTAACTACGCCAATCCGCTTGCCCAGCTTGACGATTATGGGCATTTACCTCAAAGTCAAACTATTCTTTATTCAAGTAAGCTTATTATATAAGCATTTTCGAATCGTCTGACACTATCAAGAGAGAAAAAAACCTACTACTGGTCCTCCTAATAATGCGTCTATTAATAGGAGAGGCCTACGTCCAGGGGCAACATCAGCCAGCCTCTCTCAGTCCACTTCTGGGGCCTGTTTCTCGAAAGCTTGTAACTTGTAATACAAGTGGAAGTCTCTTTTTGACACTATTAATTAGATAAGGGCTACCGCCTATATTACAAGTTACAAGCTTTCGAGAAACAGGCCCCAGAAGTGGACTGAGAGAGGCTGGCTGATGTTGTGATGTATCACATATCACATATCTACATTATTCTTTTAACATTCAGACTTCACCATCAATTCAGTTACATAAGTACTGAAAAAACAAAAGCTCTGTAAGCTTCAGGAACATTTTTCCTGTTCTCCAATTAGGGCTCTTTCCAAGCGTGCGATGGAACGAAAAATAAATTAAAAATGTTTTATAAAGTTTCGCAACCCTATTATCGGATGCTTGTCACTTGATGGGGCCTCGCGTTATTGGGTTGGAATGTAGGGTTGTCACTTGTTTACGAATATATTTTTGTAAAATGTTTTTACACGGGCTGGTTTTTAAAATAACTTAAGATGATCAACCCTGTATGGTATGTACCGGCATGGGAGATATTGTGAAATTAATTATTTACCGAACCTGGAGTATAATTCAGTTATAAGTAAATCAAATTTTCGAATTAATTAAAGCCTAAATAAAGTTTAGTGAAACGCGATCCGTTAAAATTGATCGTTAATTATCTCTTGACAGTGACAGGTCGCAGTATTTGATATGAAAACAGTATGTACAGTCGACGTCAAGGATATCGTTATGGTTTAAGTGCCAAAAATATATTTACACGACTTTATTGCCTTGACGTTAAGGTCAGGTTAATAATATTTTTATCACCTAAACCGTAATAATATGTTTGACGTTGACTGTACACCGTGCGCGAGTAGAAAATGAAAAAATGTAAACAGAACCTAGAAACTTGCATTATTTCGTAATTACTTACGCACTTTCAGAACACAATCTTAGTCTTATCGCCAACTTAAAACCTTGAAATTGAATTTGTACCTATTCATTCTTTAGTTTAAATAATTGATAATTAAAAAAAATCTACGAACGTGTTTCACATCATGTGTCAAAGACAACAAATGCTATTGATAGTCGGCCATATTTGTTTAAATATTTTTGGTTTTGTTCTGGCGCACGGAATAGTTACATAGGTAACAGGTACACATTGCATTGATTGATATAAGAAAATAGAATGGAAGGGATCTTAAACTAATCAAATATTATTCGTCTCCAAGTGAAGTCACATCATACGATAGTTTCTTAATGTCTCACTTTTGAATTTGATTTGATTGACACAATAAGAAATAGGTGTCGTCAACATGTAAGACGGAAACGGACAAAGCGGCTATTTTATGAATAAAGGGGTTAGTTTATATTTTCATCCCGTAATTACGCAATTGACAACGTTTCAAAATTTTCAATGTCCCTAAATCGAAAACCATTTCGAGATATACGCATGTAGATCACAAAAATATATTTTTTAATTTTTTTATTGCAACATTTTTAGGGTTCCGTAGCCAAAATGGCAAAACGGAACCCTTATAGATTCGTCATGTCCGTCTGTCCGTCTGTCCGTCTGTCCGTCTGTCACAGCCGATTTACTCGAAAACTATAAATGCTACAGTAACGAAATTTGGTAAGGACATGTGTTGTATGAACCGCTACAGGATTATGATACTAAATTGTAAAAAAAACCATTGGGGTGGGGGCCCTCCATACATGTAACTGAGGGATACAACATTTTTTTTAGTTGTATATAATCGTGTGGGGTATTAATAGAAAGGTCTTTGAAAATGATATGAAGGTTTATACATTTCATTTTTATTTGAGCAAACCGTTTTCGAGATATCAGCTCTCAAAGTCTGAAAAATGTGTCCCCCCCCCCTCTATTTTTTAAACTAACGATATAAAATTCTAAAAAAAATATATGTTATGCACATTAATAAACTCTATCAACGATTTTTGGTTTGATTAAATTATCTCCTATAGTTTTTGAGGTAGGTTGATTTAACTGTATTTTGTAATAATAACTTGATAATGGTACGGAACCCTTCACGCGCGAGTCCGACTCGCACTTGGCCGGTTTTTGTAAAAACTCGTAATAATAGTTTAAAGGGGAAGTGACGTCACATAGCTGATTCAGAGCTGCCACTATAACCAAAAAATCATGCGGTTGGAATGTCTCTTGTGTTTGGCAGTGACACTTGACACTTGTCACCGATTTTCGTCGTTTTCTTATGTGTTTGAAACATCACTTGTGACGTAATTTAGCATACAAATGTCTACTTACGCTCTTTCTGCTCGAAATAGTATTAAAAGAGGATTTTCTCACAAAAATTTGCAATTTAATTGAAAAATAAAAAAATGCGTGTATCTTTTAATATTAACTTCTTTCAAAACAGACAATAAAAACTAACACAAAAAAATATGAAATGATGTCAATTGAAGTAAGAAGTGCTAAAATAATTTCGAATTTTGAAGTTCGCTGTAGACTTCCGGATTTCACAGTTTTCCCTGATCCCATATGAGATTTCGTCTTGAATTTACAGGCATATCATTGGCAATCTCTCGGGCCGCATAAATATATCTCAATATATTGAACTACGGCTTAAGGCGGAGATCTCCTACATAATGATGTGTAGGTATTAAAGTTCATTTCAATAGAATTCTGACTAAGTCTACTACTTCTCTACTATTTTCATTTTTAGGCATACGTAGCCAAAATGTTAATAAACGGAACCGTTATAGTTTCGCCATGTCCGTCTGTCCGCAACATAGTGGCCGTTAATACTAGAAATCTGCAATTTGGTACAGTTGTACAATATTAATCATGGCAACATAGTGGTACAATAAAAACTAGAAAAACATTTTTTTTTTCGAGTACCTCCCCACCCGGTGAATGGTTTTTTTTTATTTGCTGTAGTCCTATAGTATGGGGTAACATTGGATAGGTAGGTCTCTTAAAAAGAGTAAGGGTCTTGAAAGAAAGTTTTTTTCTAAAGTCCATATTTTCGGGGATAGTCCCTCCAGAAGAAGAAAATAATGTGGACAGATTCCCCCCCCCCCCCTCTTACTTTTGATCCGTAGTTCCTAAAAATATGAAAATAATCATGAATAGTGGGCTTATAGAGTACTTTAAAACAAAACTATTTCGAACATAATCGGCCCAGCCGTTTTTGAATAACTACGGAACCCTACACTGAGCATGGCCCGCCTGCTCTTAGCCTGGTTTTATTTTCTCTAACAACGTCAAAATTAAATGATTAGAACACTATCAACTACATATACAGTAGTAGCCTGTCAGGAAATGAGCCGGTATTTTCTGTCTACATAATGAATACCGAACACGGATTATAATATGATTTTGTAAATGTACTATGTATGCGTTTAATTATTTTAACCATCGATCACAACTCATATCATATTATGTGTCAGTGCACACGGAAAAGTACCTGTCTCTGTGTTTAAAATTAACTTTGTTAAAAAGACAAGATAAGTATGCTTAGCACATGATTGGCGCGACAGTATCTCGCCGCGAGATAGTCTATCCGTTCTTCTTTTGTTAATATAGCTAGTGAAGGACGGGAGATCTATCTCGCGGCGAGATACTGTCGCACTAATCATGTGCTAAGCCTGAAGGTTTATTTTAAGAGTCGTAACAAGGTACCTTTCCATGTGCAATGACACATATTATGAACTAGCACATACATCCATAAAATATACATATCTACACAACCACACATTGTAAGTTTAAGATTTCGAGATAGGGAATAAAATTGGATACAGATTTTTCAATAAATTCGTATTTTTCTTGGCTAAAGTGTTCATATGTCAATTTTAAAGTTTTGCCCCCATAGTTCCGACCCCTAGTAATCACTAGGTACACGTTTGGGCCTTTATAATAAGGGCCATACTTTGAAAACAGCCGCCTCAATACAGTAAAGTCAAGAGATATCTATACACTTTTTTACTTATGTTTGCAGCGCAGCGTAAGATCTGCCCTTGACTGTAGCAACGAAATGAATCCCTAGACCATTCAGGAACTAAGTCAAGTGACGCTACAATAGTTATTTGTTGTACAAGGGAGGAAAGTGGTTGTTTAATCATCGTGCCAATATTGAGACCCGAGCTAGCGAGAGATTCCATAGTTGAACCACGAGCGAAGCGAGTGGTTTATAAATGGAATCTCGAGCGTTGCGAGGGTTTCAAGGCACGATAATTAAACAAACTTTGCTCCCATGTGTAACACAACATTTTTCCCCACACTGAAGCGAGGAAGCAGCTACGAACGTGTAAAAAAATAACAATCAATGCAAATAAAGTTATCTCACGATAGTAGCCACAGATAGTAACAGAACAACAGCAAAAAGACTTGTAGTGTTGCCAACTTGGAATTTAAAAATGTGCTAGACTTAAGTCCAGAATATGCCAAAAAATAGGCAGAACTCTTAATTTGGTAAATGACTATGTGACTAGATTTTTTTTATAATTACAATAAAACCTACCTACATTAATTAAATTGTCAAAATTTCTATGATGTTTAAGTATAAAATCAGTATCCGGCAGCTAAAACATCAAGCATTTTAATAATAATAATAATAAAAAAATAAAAAAAAAAAAAAAAAAAAAAAAAAAAAAAAAAAAATCTGACGCCGTCACTGTCAGACGTGCTTTTATACTTTCTTAGAAAATTTTGATAAACAATGTATTTTACCGGCATTTATACGATATTTTTTACCATCTCGTCATGGAAAAATTGCCCTTTCACGGTACAACTTCATTCAAGGGTACAAGAGACGACAGCGATCAGACTTGCCTCTGATTTGTACTAACATATAAATGTCAAAATAACGCTGAAAGATCTAAGAAATGTATACGCGTAGCAAAGCACGCCAAGATAAAGCGTCTCCACCAATCGCACGCCCAAGACCTTCGTCCGCCTCATCGACATCAGTCTCCTCGCAATCTTCGTCGGGCGCTGATTACGCCACCGCGCCCGACATCAGTGGGTCGAGCAGCGACGAGCGCGGACCTACGCCGCCGCCGCCACGACCACCTGCGCGACGAGGACGGCCACCGCTGCCGGCACGCTTGGGGCCCGCGGGACATGCTGCCCCGCCCACGGCTCCCGCTGCCGGTGGTGTAGTGCGACGCATGACATGGTCTCAAGCTATGAATGAGAACGTCATGCGCGCCTACTACGGGGCTACAGAGGGAGGAACTAATCTATCCGCGTATCGTGTCCGGATGCTTCCTCTGTTTCAGGCCCTTGAACCAACCATTAATGTGACTGCGCAGCGACTATCGGATCAAGTGCGAGTCATCCAACGATCAAAGCGGCTGGATGACTCGACACTTGATCGGCTTCGCCTGGAGGCTCTCCCTGTTCGCGCGACCCCTTCCTCGGCGCAGGACCCACCCGCCACGTCGCCGGACCCGGTGCCGGTACATGATTTGGCATCCGAGGCACTGCGGGTCGGTCCTGCTGCTGATGAGGACGATGCTGCGAACCTGAGTGTGAGTACTTCAGACAATGAGCAATTGAGGAGGACTTTGGAAGAAGCGATTATGCAGCATCGCTTCACACCCGACTCTAGGCCACGATTACCACGTTTGCCCATGAATAGGCGCAATCTAGCGTTGATGGGAGCCCTAAACGCTTTACTGGAGCCGTATATACGATCCAGTAAAGATTTGGATGATACGCACTCGATCATGTACTGTGGGGCCATTGCAGCGTGCCGTGTTGCTCGAGTCAAGTTTCCGGACTCTGACCGTGCACCTAGGACCGCTGGGGGTGTCCCCGCGTGGCAGGTGCGGATCGAGCGACGTATCGACTCGTTTAGGACTCTCATTGCAAAGCTGATCTGCTTCAGGGGGGGCAACAACCGCCCCCGAGTAATGCGCTTTGTGAACCAGGCGTTCGCGGGAACGGGTATTGCACCCCGCGACTACATGGCCAACCTCACAGAGCGCATCGACTTTCTGAAGCAGAAGGTTTATGCATGGGCAAACCGTATTCGCCGCTACAGAGAGCGTGTGAACCGATTCCAGCAGAATCGCCTTTTCCAGAGTGACCAAAGGAAGGTTTACCGAAAGTGGGAGGAAACCGACTACCGTGTGTCCGACGCGCGGTTGCCTGATGCTACTGCCATGAGTGATTTCTGGCGTAGTATCTGGTCAGCGCCCGTCGGACACACCGAGGGTGAATGGATGACCGTTGTCGAACGTGAATGCGAGACCATCGAACCTATGGGAGCAGTTACCATCAGCCCCGATGACGTAAGTTGTGCTATCCGCACGACTCAGAACTGGAAAAGTCCTGGGCCGGATGGATTGCACAACTTCTGGCTAAAATGGTTTCGATGCTCGCACTCACGATTGGCAACGCAATTCCAACAAGCCCTCGAGCTCGGTTCCCTGCCACCTTCTTTAACAACTGGTGTAACCTTCCTGCTCTACAAGTCCGGTAGTACCACGGAAGCGAAGAACTACCGACCCATCACGTGCTTGCCCACACTGTACAAGCTCCTTACATCCATTTTGAGAGTAAAAATTAACACGCACATTGTTTCGAACAATGTTTTGGCTCCTGCTCAAAATGGATGTAGGGTTGGGTCCCGTGGTACTAAAGAGCTCCTCCTCATCGACATGACCATTTGCCAGCAAGTCCGGCGTAACAAAGGGGCCCTCTCCGCCGCTTGGATTGACTACAAGAAGGCCTATGATTCGGTGCCTCATTCATGGTTGGAAAGGGTCTTGGAGTTGTATAAAGTTAATACAACTTTAAGATCCTTTCTCGGTGCGTGTATGAGGCAGTGGACCACAGTCCTTCGTCAACCAGGAGGCGGGGATGGCCCCTCTGGCCCGCAGGACTTCATAAGGATCGAGCGAGGAATATTCCAGGGTGACAGTCTGAGTCCCTTGTGGTTCTGCCTAGCTCTGAATCCCCTCAGTACCCTGCTGAAGGATTCAGGACTAGGTTGCCGGCTTCGGAGAGAGGGTGAAGTCATTTCTCACCTTCTGTATATGGATGATCTCAAATTATTTGCGCCAAATAGCCAAGACTTGTTGGAACTACTGCGAACCACAGAAGTTTTCAGTAGTGCCATCAAAATGGAGTTTGGTGTCGATAAGTGTGCGGTTATGCATGTGCAGCGGGGGAAAGTAGTAAATTCAACAAATTTACAACTTTCTGAGACAATGTCGTTCAGATCTATCTCGGAAGCAGAAACCTATAAATACCTTGGTATGTCACAGTCTTTGGGTATTGAAGATATGGGGATTAGACAGGCGGTGAAGGAGCGCTTTTTCAGCCGGCTCACAAAAGTACTTAACAGTCTTTTGTCAGGAGGCAACAAAGTGCGCGCCTTCAACGCTTGGGTAATACCCATACTCACATACTCCTTTGGCATACTAAGGTGGACTCAGACTGAGCTGGACGCCCTGGATCGAAGGGTCCGTACACTGCTTACCACACATCGAATGCTACACCCGCGCTCATCAGTTATGAGATTGTACATCCCGCGGAAGTGTGGGGGCCGCGGCTTCCTAAATGCCAAAGACCTCCACAACCGCGAGGTGTACAATCTTAGAAACTATTTTCTTAACAATGAGTGCGGGATGCATCGTGATGTGGTGGCAGTAGACCGGAACCTCACGCCGCTCTCCTTGGCAAAAGAGAACTGGCGCAGACCTGTGGTACTGGGCACTGAGGACCGCAAGGCGGTATGGAAGAGCAAGGAGCTACACGGGCGGTTCTACAAGGCCCTCACGGGACCTGACGTAGATCTGCTCGCGTCGGTGAACTGGCTACGATTCGGGGACCTCTTCGGAGAAACCGAGGGTTTTGCCTGTGCAATTGCTGACGAGGTTATCATGACGAATAACTACCGGAAATATATCCTGAAGGACGGTACGGTCGACATTTGTCGGGCATGCCGCCGTCCCGGTGAGTCACTCAGGCATATTATTTCCGGTTGTTCTCAGATTGTTAACACCGAGTACTTGCACAGACACAACCTCGTAGCCAGGATTATACACCAGCAGCTTGCTCTTCAATACGGCCTTGTGGGCTTCGAAGTGCCGTACTATAAGTACACACCTGCGGCAGTTCTCGAAAATGGTCGTGCCACGCTCTATTGGGATCGATCTATCATCACGGACAGGACTATTGTAGCCAATAAGCCTGATATCGTGCTGATAGATCGATCCCAACGCCGGGCAATGCTCATCGACATCACCATCCCCCATGACGAGAACCTCGTGAAGGCCGAGAAGGACAAAGCCAGTAAGTACCTTGACTTGGCTCACGAGGTAACCGACATGTGGGAGGTTGATTCGGCGATCATTGTACCGATAGTTGTTTCTGCGAACGGTCTCATAGCGAAGAGTCTCGATCAACACCTCAAGAGGCTCTCGCTAGGTGGTTGGATCAAGGGTCAGATGCAGAAGGCGGTAATCCTGGACACGGCGCGCATAGTCCGGCGGTTCCTCTCCCTGCAGCCCTAACCACCGGCAGCTTGGGCCTGCCCCGTTGCCGGCGGCACCCTAGTTTAGGTTTTTTATAAAGTGTTTATATTTTGTATTGTTTTTGTATGTTGTATTGTATTTTAATTTTGTATTCATTTTATAAAAACCCTAAACTGAGATGAAAGTTAAATAAAGAGAATAATAATAATAATAATAAATCTTTATTGCCACACCTTAAATAATCAAGTTATACAAAATCAAAACTGTTTAAACTAAGACTTATTTAACTTAAGTACTACTTAGTTAATAATAGAACAACTACTAACGTATCTATGTATAGCTAAACTTAAAATTACATACAATAATATTATTGATATTCAAGTGGGCAAAGGGCCCCAATCTCAGCATGTGCAGAGCCCAGGGCATTCTGGATCCGCGCTGATTTTCAGATTGGTCCCAGTAGAGTTTGTGTCGTGGGAGGCCGCGACCAACACGGTACACGCGCTCACCCTTGTGCTGTATCAGTGAGTGTTTGTGTGTGTATTTATATATACATATTATATTATATTTATATTACATTTATATTATATTTGCTTGTAGTATTGGTAGGTATGAGTTGTTTTAAACTGAAAAAAGACAAAAGAGGAAAAAGAGGGAATGAGAGGGAGTCAAAAATTATTCTGCAAATGTTGTAAATGTGATCGTACTAATTTTTTATACCTAAAGAATTTTAAAAAATGTGTGAGGTAAACTTAAATTGCTTACTTTTTGGTAAGACATTAAGGAAACTTTCCTTACAAAACTGTACATTCGAGTATTTTTTTATAAGTTGGCAACATTGACGTACAAGAAATCAGTGTTAGCGGGTTGCGTTCTGAATGTAAAAGTATACTATCTGGTTTTTGTCCAATGTGATAAGATTTTGCGATAGGTTTTTATGAAATACTAAAAATCTAATTTATTATCTTGAATAAATGAAATAATCTGGTGTATGATAAAATTTTCATGGTGTCGTTCAAAAAATAATCAGCGAATCATAGCCATACCAGCGTTTGACGTTCCATGGTTTCGAACGTTTCACGGTGCATCTGTCAATTTACTTCCCTCACAAGTGATTAAAATGCAACTTCCCTCACTGAAATTAGTGAGGGAAGTAGGTGTTTCCGAGCTAGTGTGGGGAAAATTAAATTGTAAGAAATTCCTTACTACTTGCAATTTTGACAAGATTCTAAAATTTCTATGCCAATAATAAATCCGCCGCAGGCTTCGTCAAGATGATACAAAATGGAATCAGCAACAAGCTTCGTCATACTCACCAATGGCAATATCCGCAACAGGCTTCTTCATTACAACACAAAAAAAAGGAAAATGTTAATTGCAATCCCCGCTCCGTCCCGCACCCGGACCAAAAGTCCCCATCACACCGGCTGCGTTACCGCGCTGTATAGCCAGGGATATCTGTTGAACCAAATATGAGCCGGAAGGGGGTCACAATCACCGTCTCTCAGCCGCCGACCTAAGTCCCTCACGAACTTTTTAGCCTCCAGAGCCCAAGGCCCCTCAGTCACGACAGCTACCGCTACAAAACCGCAACGAATTATTCGACGTTTATTTACGAAATTTTAACCGCTATGCCAATTGGTTGAGTGTACATATAACACGATATAAGTAACTATCTAAATATAAGGATGGGAAGTACATATGCACTTGATTCACGCCTTGGAGTGCCAGCGTAATGGGACTCCGATCGCGGTAGCTGCTCATTGTCACCGCTTATTGATCTACGCGAGTATTCGTTTCATTTCGATCTTATTAGCTTTATAAGACCAGATGTTTTTTTTTTTGGGACAGGTCAATTTGTATCCACCAGTCTAAGTGTGCACCATGTGTAGATTAGGCCACGTGGTGACCAATTATTAGTAATTAGGTAAGAAGGTCGCAGGAGTTCGCTGGGTGCGGGTGGCGCAGGACCGGTCATTGTGGCAATCTTTGGGGGAGGCCTATGTTCAGCAGTGGACGTCTTTCGGCTGTTATGATGATAATGATGAATTAGGTTTATTTGTAAAGTGCATACAAATAGAAACGGGTACTAGGTCAGCTTCGGATGGTAAGTTACTCAGAAGGCTTTCCACACTGAATCGCGATTCATATTCGCTGCACCAGGAGCGTTCCAGACTTCTGGTCACCCGTAGCATCCGTGAAACGCGTTTTAGATATCCTATGTGCTCCGAGTCTCCAAAAGTCCAAACTAAATTACTTCCGGACTTAGATTCGGGTTCGAATCCTGATATGGGCATCTCTTTATGTATCTATCACAAATTATGATAGGTTAGGTCAGATAAGAAATACAAGAAAAGCTTTAATTTATCGTGGAACTAGGGATGATGTTGATGAGGGAAGATTTTCTGCAACTGCTCAAAATTTACGACGTCACCCTATGTATACATTTTTCTTCACCATTTTAAAAGTTTTAATATAATTAAACGATTAAAATCACGTTTATTTAGTCACAACGCGAGACATGTTTCGGAGAGCCTAGGTCTCCATTAGGGTCATTGTCAGATTTAGGTTATCATCTTTTCGGTGGACATACCTAAAGTTAAGGAATTCCTGTACTAATTTTGGAATATAAAACAATTGACGGTACAACTAGGTTCCCCGGTCTATAGCCCTATGCAATAAAATCATAACATAGATTTATAAAAGCTGTTAACTTTTGACCACCGAGTGGACAACTTTTGTTTTTCGGACTGACAATGACCCATTATTAAGCACTGAGCCTGCTTTCACGCCTGGCGACACACGAGTGCGGCGCGTAGTGACTTTATACACGTGAGTGTCGTGAGTTAATCCGTTTAATTATATTTATAGTTATTATGTCGCACGATTTAAATTAAATTTCAGCAGTTTCCTTGTATTATCAAACCGCGATTAGAACGGGATTTGAAAGTACTCTGTTGCCACGACAGTGTGTAAGTCAATTTCATAGTTAAACCAATATATTTGTAGTATAAGTTCAGAGATACAATAGATTAATTAATCACTCGCAATCGTGACATCTATAAACAACTCTTTTCTTGATAAATATTGTGTCATTTGTTGTGTCAACAGTAGGTACTTTCGAATTCCGGTTTGATAATATCTGTAAGCTTTTGGAATAACACCAATGGAATACGACGCCTCAGACTTATTGGTAGTATGACAGTAATAAAAATGTCTCGAATGCTTATTACTCTTATTAGAATCGATTTCGTTCGATACTTTAGGTGTGGAAGCGAATCGTTTATAAATTGTTGTTACTACCCATTAGACTAGACTAGACTAGGTATTATTAATTGAAATGAACCAAGTAACAAATACTTGAAATAAAAACTAGTATCTCCAACCCGTTCAATAAAAAATAAAAAAATCGGCTCACAATTGGCTATGTAAAGTTTTCTGAAGGGATGAATATTATATTTTATCCTGATAGCCATCGTCTTAAGGTTCAAGAATATGCGG
>JALPQI010006373.1:0-62523 GCA_025490895.1 Thaumatotibia leucotreta
TTTTGAGTAGGATTTGCATTCGTGTAATTTATCTCTAAGCTACGGCAAATTTTTTATTTATTAAATTTATTTATCGACTATAATAAGACTTATCGATAACAGTTATGTCGATGTCTAATTTTGTCAATCTCTCGTTCCTGCTAGAAAAATATCAAGGTATAATCATCACTGATGGACATAGGCCACTATATTATCTATGAACTAAATAAAATAGCGTGCGGTTTGTTTTAGGATTAGCTTATGGAACCTTAAGTGTGCGTACTATGAGCTGCCGCTGCGTTATTAACGGGGACTTACTGTCTATCGTTTATAATGTGGTGGATGCTCGATGCTCATGGGACGGGTACTGGCGGCCTGTAATGGTTGTTTTCATCGATTATCGTGACGTGTATCATGTTCGCACTTGGATGAATCAACTTTTTTCTGTCTGTTATTGCCATGGTTACGGTCGCCTGAGTCACGCTGGTTTTATGCAGAATTATGCTACTTAAACTATGCAAACATGCATTTTTCTGATGTTAAAAAGCTTTTTCCTTAATGGACCACCTACGAACATAGACTACAAGCATATTTGCATAGTTTAAGTAGCCTAATTTTGCATAAAACCACCGTAGCTCAGGCAACCGTAACCATGGCAATAACAGACAAAAAACGTTGATTCACCCACTTACTTCATCAAAACATGATACTCAGTACTACTCGCGAGTAGATTACCGTCTATCGTCGCGAATACGGCTGTCATGTAGTATCATGTTTTGATGAAGTAAGTACGATTTGGTCAAATCCTGATCATCATAGACCTACAACACAGGTAATGTCGAATGTACTTTGCTAAGAAATCAAAAACTGTCATTTAAGGCCAAGTCCAGCCTCTGCCTGCCACTGAACACGAAGCGCCGTCCTCGCTGCAGCTTTACCACTTAAGTGCACCCACCGAGCTCTGAAACACGGAGGAGTTAAATGGGCCAATCAACTTTTCAATCGAAATATTTTCTGTCTGCTGCGTTACTTTTCATGAACTTACAAATGTACGTCAATTAACACTAAAGTCGCCTCCAAAATTAGGCGAACTAACTTGACAGTTCAATGCACGCCAATGTTGCCACAAATTTGCTAGTGTTGTTCATTTCGACATTTGAAAATTAAATTCAAACCAGATAATTAGTCAAATTGCATTATTAATATAAAATTATACCAATAGTGTTATAAAGAAATAATAATTTAAGGAACATAAAAATAAAATGATCAAACATCGATTTGGACATTGGTAAAATAAGTTATCAAAATAATATTTCACATGTGTGAAACCGTAACGTATTTCTCATGATAATTCAAATTATGTTACCTTTTTGACACATAATTTTTATGACAAGGGTAGCGGTGTAACGAAAACTGTATGGCAGTTATTCTTATTTGCATTCGTATTTGCGAATGTTCAAAATGGGATATTCGTTACACGCCTAGACAAGAGCGAGGAAGATACGTTAATATACTTACGTGTCCTAAAAAAGGCCGTACAAGTTTATATTTTATATCGATATTTCCGTATCGACATTACCTATCACTATTTATTTTTTCCTATGTCTGGTATCATTATTAGCTGTCAGTTTAGTTCGCCTAATTATGGAGGCGACTTTATACACATATTTACAATGAAAAACAGTTGGAACCTAAATGAATCGATGTGAACTTGTGTGGGGCGTAACGCATGTATAATTTTTAAGATTTTTTTCTAGCAAACTTGATGATTTATTGGAGCGAGCGCGATGGCCGACGAATCAAGTAAAACCTAACGTAAACGATGCTTTCCTACTCATGGTATGGCTACAGTAAAAGTAGGCACTGTAGACGTAGGTACTAGTGGAGTTGTGGACAATGTGACCCTATCCTACATATACTTGTAGGCAGAGATGGGCATTAATCGATTATTTTTTTAATCAACTAACTAATCGACTAAAGAATTAATCGTAACAAATTAATCACGATTAATTTAATTAAGATTAACTTAATTGTCGCAGAATTGGATTAACGATTAATCAATCGTCATTTTAATCGACTAAATTACTCGATTAAGAAATTTTCAACATAGTGCATAAATAAAATAATGTATTATCGTTCAACATTCTTTGACGCCACTTGTCAAAAACTGACGAATGCTTTGACATATTATTTACCAAAGGTAATCGCGATTATGAAATACTCGCAGAAATACCTAGGTATTGTTATACATCGCTTCAGGTATCAGTCTGTTAGCGTAACCTGAAATTACGACTCACAAAAATCCTGATATTAATCAAAAAAAAATAATCTAATTAATCAATCGATTATAGATTTAATCGCTCGTATTTAATCGTCGATTAATTTAATCGTGATTAAATTAATCGAACAAGAACGACTAAGATTTATTAATCGTCAAATTTAATCATTAATCGATTACTTTTAAGTTAATCTTAATTGTTAATCGTTAGTCGATTACATTTTGCCCATCACTGCTTGTAGGATAGATAATATTACTGGATAAACATTGTACACTAATCTCGACAATGCATTAAGGTGCATTCACACCTTTACATGTAAGCCTACATCACCGAATTCAATCGCAATAAAGTCCTCCACAATTAGATTCAGGAATGTAATGGATTCGTAAATTTACAGCACGGTTTGCATTAACTGCCGATACGAAGATACGTACCTAGAGCATGTAGCAAATCTATGTTAGATCAATGTAAGGAGTTTTGTCAAGATTTTAGTTAAAGGTTCAGCAAGTTCAGTCTCATACAACGAGCTGCCATGCCATTGTGAGTTTAACGCGGACTTACTTTCTATGCATCCCGCTCATGCCTACTCGCGTATTGGTGCGAGCGAGCGGGATAGAAAGTAAGTCCGCATCAATCTCACCGCGGTAGCTCATGGTAAGCTTGTCGCATCAACATTTACTCCGCATTATGGCTTAACGTTCCTTACCGTACGAGTCTTGCTAGATAATTTTTTTCTCTTTGCTTGCGGCCTTTTCATCTTTCCCCTTTTTTGGTAGCTTTCCACAGTGCGCAGGGCTGAACCCTTACACCGACAACATCTAACATAAAATATCACTTGTATAAACCGAGTTTACTAGCTAGTCAATAACATAAATGTAACCAGTTGCTGACTTTGGAGTGGATCGTTTAGAATCCCTATTAAGCTCTCTTCAACCATAAAATGCGCACACAGACGGTAGTTATCTTAAATAATTTGTACTGGTGGTTGGAAAAGTGCGTAAGGTCACCTAGTGCAGATTCAACTATGAAGTATGTACCCATAACTGGTTAATTAATAATTCGTTTAATCTAATTGTAATAAGATCAATGAGTGGCATTTTATAAATCGGTAGAGCCCCAGAAGTTAACAGGAGATTCAAATAAATTAATGTAAATTATGCATTGTATGTTTTGAAAAATTTGGTTAGTATACCTACAGGGCGTCCCACGGCAATGCCACATGGAGGGAAATTACCTTAAATATCATAGATAGCGTATTTTGCTGAAAGAAGACTTTATTTTATTTTTAAGACTTAGTAAAATTGCATTAAATTTTTTTTGATTTATTTAAAAAAAATGTATGGAAAAAATATCGCGATACGGAGAAAAAATACCTTAATTATTGGAAATTAACATATTACTTAAAGAAAACAATAATTAAGAAGACATTATTTCGATTTAAAAAACAAGTACCAACTTGTTTTAAATTTTTTTGTTTTTTTTTTGAAAAAAATTTGAATGGAAAACAAATTGCGACATCGGAGAAAAAATACCTTAATTATTGTAAATGAACATCTTCCTGAAAGAAGACATTATTTCGATCTAAAAACATTTTGAATTGCATTTAAATAATCGAACCCGCTATTTATCATGCCAATCGAAATAATTCAGTGTGAGAATTATTTTTTTGCTAAATAACAAATAACAGGTCGGACACAAAAAAAAATCCATTTAATTTTTTTTTTAATCAAAAAAATTTGAAAACAGTTTGGAACTGGGTTTTTAAATCGAAATATGTCTTCTTTAAGTAAGATGTTCATTTCCAATAATTAAGGTATTTTTTCTCCGAAGTCGCGATATTTTTTTTTCCACACATTTTTTTTTCAAAAAATAATCAAAAAAATTTGAATGCAATTTTACTAAGTCTTAAAAATAAAATAAAGTCTTCTTTCAGCAAAATGCGCTATCTATGATATTTAAGGTACTTTCCCTCCATGTGGCATCGCCGTGGGACGCCCTGTATAATATCTGAAACTCTCGAAATGTTTATGTTGGCTCTACTGCAATGAATCTCGAGAAGTAACTTGAGTCATGTCTTTAAAGAAGATGTAATTATCAATTATATATCCCACTTTGATTTATATCTGCGTAATACGTCGCAAATTGTAGCAACATCTCAAACCGCGGTCATAAACATTCCACACCCTTTGCCACGCAAATACAAACAACATCATCAAATGAATCCCATATAAGCATGATAAACAAGCAAATGAAAGGCAGCGACATTTTTTAAGCAAATTACACGCTCAAATCATTACACACCCAAACAGAGTCAAAGAGGCAAACCGAATACGCCGTCTTTAAAGGAAACGACAGAAAAGTGAATATTTTCATGCAATTATAGGCTGTTTTTCTTTTCAGCACACACAATCGTGTCAGAGGGAGAAGGAAGAAGGCTCTTACGATGGGAACTCGACCCCAATATCCGGAAAAATCCGATGCTCAAGATCAAGGGGCGGTTTTTGTTAAGGATATCTTGTTTAGTTATAATAAAGGTCAAACCATAATAAAAGGTTTGCCTTATCATTTCGAAATGGTATCTCCACTTGTACTGAATTAATTGGATGTGTTTCCAATGTAATTGTTATTCCTGACAGATTAATGTTAATTTCAACCGCGTCGACCTACAGACGAGCAGTATTACGTAAAGTAATACGTAAAAGGTTGTACTATTGGAATTTGGAGTTCATTCGCTCTTGACTTATTAGCAAATACAAGTCCAATGAGCCGAATAATCTGCGGTGAATCCTATTTCAAGCATTACCTCAGTTTGAATAGGAGATAATTACGTTTAATTACTTGGATTACCTAATTTAATCAGTCGTAGGTTTAGTATTAGCATTAGGCTTCGAAAAAAACAGAGTATTTACCAGAAGTATTTTTGTGACACTGTGCCGAGGACCTTGACATTCTTAAAACTGTTATGTCACTTAGTTTGCCATTTTGTTTGGTAGAACTGACATCTCTACGAGGTTCAGTAAAGTCACTAAATAATCGCGTGATATAAGGATAGCTTTCTTAATTTATTATCGGAATTATATTGGCATTTAAATTATCAAATTGAAAAAGAAAAGGCTGGGTCACAAGTATTACAGCTTTCTTTTTCTATCACAGATTTATTTTTCAACTTGATAATTTAATAGGATATCAGAGGGCCTTCTGCGAACCACAATCGACGTGTTCCTTCTCTCTAGCACTACGTAAATGGGACAAGGAGGCAACACGTTGATAGCTGTTTGCATGGCTTACGGGATTGATAAACATAACATTGCACCTACATATTATATCGCGGAATCACAAACAAAAGACGCGCAGATTTGAAAGAAAGCCTATCACTATTTTAATAGATGTCTCGCAATGTTTTTCTCTGGCTATTCATCGAGAAATCGAACAAAGGTAACCGACTCCGTGGGATGGGACAGGGTGGCCGTCGAGGGGGTTGTCGAGAAAGTTATTAATTCTGGGAGCGGGAGAACAGCCTACGAACTGCAACTGAGTGGAGGCTTACCTTCCTCGCTTAATGTTCTGGTGGTATAACTCCGATAACTTAACGCAATTTGGTTAAATTTTGAGTGTTCACTGCAGTTTGGCGTTTGCCGCGCTTTGACTCATATATGCTTTACGAGTTACGCTTCAATTGATTTTCAACACACTAACTCAAATACATGTAATTTATTTTCGGGGTAAAACATTCATGCTATTGTCCACTGAACACAGTTTTTCGACTTTTGGTAGGTACTCTAAGTACTATTTAGATTTAAAAAATATGTATTTTAGATTTTCCTTTTATATTACATTAGTCTGTAAAATTATAATTTAACTAATTAATTGAAATCAATTAGTAGTTGTACTGCTATCGTAGTTACTTAGATTGCATTCAGTTACTAAAGTAAATAGATACGTAAGTTATTCTAAAATGGTTTCACAAAAATAATCCTTGCACTTTTAAATGTTGAGCGAAGCGCTACCATTACTTACCTACACACGTTGTTATTTTTTTATGTAGATATAAGTAATTATTAGTTATTCAAAACTGTAAAGCATTTTGACAGGTAGAAACTGACCTTCAACTTACCTCAACATAACAAGTTACCGAGCATAGTAAATAATTACTGAGCTACTGACAAAGCCTCAATTCCCACTTTCACTAAATCAAGTATGCAAGTAACTGGCATCATAAATTGACCTCGACATGAGCTTGGCAATAATGCAACAATACACTGTTTTGATTGTCCGAGCTGCAGCGCGTGCGATCGATCGGTCTATGAATATTTGAAGGCTGTAAACTGGGAAACTAATACATCGAATGGCTAATGGATTAACATACACGTGTGCAAATACATGACTAGAAATATTAAACTCGATTCTTAATATTTTCATACGCAATGAAAATATGCTATTTATTCAGGCGCGTAACTTTCTTTTTCGATCAAAAGGACATGGTCTTTATCTACGGTGATGTACGGAGTGCATACGTCTTTAGTCTTACCCTAAGTTGCTACCATTCAATAAGCATTCGGTTGCAGTGCAGCACAGCCGTTAGATTTCATGAACAATGCGTCCCGTCCGGCCTACAACCACTGAGGGTTGTGTAGAGGATCATTATCATCATCATTTCAGCCATAGGACGTTCACTGCTGGATATAGGCCTCCTCAATAAACTTCCACTTTGGCCGGATGGCAATGGGCACATTTCTCGAAGAACCAATGGCCGTTGGGGCAAGAAGGTACTAGAGTGGAGACCACGTACTGGGAAACGCAGCGTGGGACGTCCACCCGCAAGGTGGTCAGACGACCTGGTTAGAGTTCCCGCACTCGGTGGATGCAGGTCGCATCCATCCGGCCAAAGTGGATGTAGAGGATAAAAAATAAAATTATTTTAGCATTGAATGGGATTAATATTTTAAAATCCTTAGAATATAAAGATAAAATTACTGATAAGTAGGAAGTGGAAGGTAAGTATGTACATATTATATAAGCTACATTAATACGGGAGATCCTTATAAAATTAGCATGAGACAAAACCTAATGTCCTAAATCGTCTGAGTCTAGCCAGACCAGCGGTCAGCTTTCACACTAACTCTAAAAGGTATTATCACTTGCCTCAATAAGCTTTAATGGAGCTTTCTGGAGATATAGCAGTCTTCGAGGCCAATACAGTGAATCACGCTCACGTTCTATAAATACCTACTCGCCACACTGCACTTAGCGGATACGTGTAACGTAACGTAACATCGTGTTTTTGGACTGGGCTATATTTGATACAGGTGTCAACATGCGTAATTTACAAAATTTTCCAATTCGTCCACGGTATACCTTCTTACAAAATATATATGTACATATAGTATATATTAAATATATACCTTCTTACAGTTACATAGCATCAGCAATGATAATGATGAGTGAATAAGTGAAAAACTTTCACAATACGTTTCAAGTAGGTACTCTATTTGTATAGTAGTACTGGCCGCCAAAAAAGCAATCTAACATAAGTTAGAAATTTCAATATGTATACAATTTGATTGGACACTAATCGTCACTTCGTATTTTCCATGGTTGTAAGTGTTCATACACGTTGACCACCCCAACTCCTCCTGCGGGTGTCGTAAGAGTCGACTAAGGGATTGAAGTGTCACTGACCATTTTTTAATAAAGATTGATGATGGGCAGCAGCGTCATCATAGTGGACACATTACTGCGATCGCCAATCCGCTTACCCAGCGTGGCGATTATGTGCATTTACCTCCTAATGCGTCAATACGCATAGTTAATAGGAGATGCCTACGTCCAGCAGTGGACTATCATAGGCTGATGATGTGATGATGATGATGTGATGTACAAGTTGCAGAATGTTCTCAAAATTTCCTAAAACTACTGGAAATTTTCAAGAGAAAATTCTCATGCAATTTGCCACTGAGAACATTCTCGTTCAGATTAGGGATTATTACGGCATGTTCTGAACTGTCGACGATCGCAACATTTGGCATTTGAGTTACACACTGGTGACTGTATCAGTGTCCTCATCAGGTGTCGAAAAAATTGGCCCTAAGGCTTGGCAATAAATGTGCGAAGAACAATATTTAACAACTTTCCATGCGAAAATTCCCAATTTTGGGAACTTTTCTTTGGTAACATTGTTAGGTTTGGGCCACTGGCAAAAAGGTTGAAGATAGGATTATTTTTTATACAAAATTAAGCAACCTTACTTACCTACTCATGATTTTTTATTGCAAATATTGTTATGATTAATGTTAATATCCGTGGTAGTGGATATCGATATATTATGAAGTAATTGGCCGGGATTGAATCGGCACGTTAGCTCGACTGTAAGTGGGTCAAACAGGCTTTGTTGCTGACGTTTGACCTTTTAAAGCGAATTTTTACATATTTCTATGTAGCTGCGCGATTTATCGGATATCGTTCGTAACGTGAGAGCGGATTTAAAATAACAAAACAATTCTGTATAGTTGTTAGAATTTGTTAACTCGGATTTTATTTTAAATAGATAAGCTTGAAAAACATTAGAAATAAAAGTTCTTAATTCCCTATGAGCCTACTGACTTTGCCGTGTGATGACGGCAGTTAGAATACATTTGTCACCACCCCGACTCTTCCCGTGGGTGTCATAAGAGTCGACTAAGGGATTGAAGTGTCATTGACCATTCTGTGCTTTAATTGATGATTGGCAGCAGCGTCATCACAGTGGACACATTACTGCGATTGCCAATCCGCTTGCCCAGCGTGGCGATTATGGGCATTAATCTCTAATGCGTCTATCTATACGCATAAATAATAGGTGAGGCCTACGTTCCACAGTAGACTAACATAGGCTAATAATTGCCTTTAATTGCTTTGAAATCCTGACATTTTCAATTAAAAAAGAAAAATTGCAGGCCTAATATAATTTTAAAATTTTCGGTGTATATAAAAACAATAAGAGAACGATTTCCAAACGGTAGGAACAGTGTTTCAGACTTGAATATTACTACGAATACATCGATTAAAGCCTATATATAGAACGACTAACGCTCATAAAGGTTTATTAGAATAATTCTATAATAATTCATGTACAGTCAAAGACAGAGTTATCCGACCCCCCTTGCACAGTCTTTGTACCTACCTCTAAACAACAGGTGACAAGAAGGTAAGCATTGAAAGTTAACGTTAGCAGGGGTCAATTTCTTCCTTACAGTATCATAGATCGTGAGGGCCGGTAATACTAAATTTGCTCAACTACATAACGAAGTGCGGTTCGCAATAATGGCAGCGGGATCGTATCACAGAAGTACGTGAGTTGCAACCCTAAGCTGGCCACTATTCACAAAACGGCTTGGGACAATACCACACCACTAGTGTATCTTGATCCTTAGATTCATAATATGTATGTGGACTACAATTACGACATACTGGTTCTATGAGATGTGGCAGTTGGTGAATTGTGAATAAAGTCGTGGCTCAATGTTTGCCAGCGAACTACGTACCCTCACTTCATTTTATACATGTTGGTTCTCTTCCAGATCGAAAACCTGAACTGAACCTGAATTTTTGAATCTGTTTTTACATAGTTACGTAATTTTAGGTGCTTTATTTACAAATTGTGTGTGAAAGTATATAAGAGAAAATAAAATGCTGAAAAAGCCATATCCGCACCATAACTAAATGGGTCAATAGTTATTTGTTTTACTAGGGAGCAAAGTGATTGTTTAACTCTTGTGCAAATATTGAAACCCGAGCAAGCGAAAGATTCCAGAATTTGAACCACGAGCGCAGCGAAATAAAATGGAATCTTGAGCGATGCGAGGGTTTTAAGGCACGAGAGTTGAACAAGCTTTGCTGCCGAGTGAAACACAACATTTTTCACCACACTAAAGCGAGGAAACATGCGAAATAAAACTCAAACATAACAAATTAGAAGATATTTATTTGCTATTACTTCCAAAAAATAAACAAATCAACAAATAATAAAACAATAAACTCAAATATTTATCTTGGTGTGGCAATTCTTAAAAATTCAGGATAATTCCAAAATGAGAGCCATGTAGTTATTGGCGATTTTTCTGTGATTTTCGGAATTATCCCACTTTCGCATCTTGCAATTACCCGAAAACTTGAAAATTAAGAGTGAAAGAAAACAAAACACGACCGAACTCGTTTAGATTTTAAAAGAAAAAAATATTCGGATGCGTTCTGAAATTTGCATAGTGACAACACTTTTATTTTCCTATTGTTTTTATTTGTCGTATTTTTAGAACTTTTTATTAAAAGCCTTTTACAACAGAATGTGGTATTTAATTTGGATTTTAGCATATTGAATAATAATATTATGAAAGGTTCATGTGTATGAATCTGTTTGAAACTATTGAGTTTTCGAACGTACTGTCTAGTTCAATTCAAACGTCAAAAAGCTTATTGCACTCTCAGGCCGTATAAGTTATTGCTTTAGTCTACCCAGAAGATTAAAAAAAAAAATTACTTTAACCTCTAGAGATTAAAACACAGTTTTGCGCTCTGAAATTGAAGGACAAACAGCGTGTTTACGAGCAGTGTGGTGAAAAATTATTTTCGTTGTGTTGTTTCATACCACTCTGTCACGCTTCTAGTTGTTGTATCGACTTAGTATGTAAAAAAAATCCGGCGCACTTGTATTTCTTTTTCACGCTAGATTTTAATCTATACATCAAAAATTTTAAACAAAACATCATCTCATACAAAAATCACAACTGTGTCACGTTTTTTAGGGACACAAAATAAGTCCGAAAAGAATTTTGACCCAAATACACTTACCCATTCACATACTTTCAAGTAGGACTTTCAGTATCAACCTTTAGCATGTCTGAGTGATTATCAATCTTCATGCTTCACTTAAACATGTCAATATAAAGGTAATTATCTTAAAGGATTTTATACTTACGAAAAGTTAAGGTTTGGTAGCAACTCGCTTTGTTTAAACAGATTGATTTGTTCCACAGGAGGACAGAACACTATCTCTCACGGTGTACCAGAACCTCAAATACTACTTGTGCAAAATATGGTGACAGGCACCTGGCCTCTCTTAGATTATTGATTATACTATGGTTACAGACTTCCGCTGCGAAATAAGATGGTGCCTTCTCCTTTAGTAGACATGTGACATACCTATATCTCAGTTCAAAATAATATCTACCTAAAACAAATAACGTAAGTATATGTACTATGAATACGAGTACTTTTCATCGACGACTAGAGTCCGAATGCGCAGTTTTCATCCACCTAAAACGGAAACTCTATTAGCGATCGTTTATCTGTCTGGCAGTTTTTCCATCAGCCATCGATTTACCCTTACTTCGTTCTGGAAAAATCATCAACGTAATGTCACAGTCAAACGGTTCTTTATTCAAGTAGGAAAGTCTTTTGAATGGTCATTATGCAATTACTTCCGGTTTTAACCCTACACCCGAGAAGAACCGGTAAAAAATTACAGCTTATAATATGCATTAAAACTAAAACATAAAATTGATTTTATAAATTGAGATATAATAAAAAAACCAAGGGATGTAAAGTCTTTAAAAGTCTGAATATTTATATAAAATATAATGTAATGATTTGTAGAGATATAAAGGAATCGATCAGTTTAGGTTACGTAATAATAATATTTTAATAAAATTGAATGATGCACGTTTGGTCTCCATGAAAGTCATGACTTTTACAAAATAATAAAATTGAAGCCTAAACTACTCCCACGGTGTCTTGTCGTTCATGTAATGTTGATGGCACATACTGGCATATGTTATTATGATGATGTGGTATCATTGTCATTTTGCTGATGAAATCGACAGATATTAAGACTTATTATTAGTAATACTCCGGATTAGCATGCTGAAGTGGCAATGGGCAGGCCACATTGCACACAGAGCTGATGGCTGATGGGGCCGAAGAGTGCTGGAGATGCCGCTTTCATAAAAGCAAGACCAACAAAAGAAGAAAATTCTATCCATGGATGCAGAAGAACTCGAGGGACGAAGAGACGTGCCGTCTTTAGCGGATCTTGTCAATCTTGTGTTGATTATCTACTGGTTTGCTCTTTAATGTGAAATGCAATTGCTATCTGTGTACCAGTCTTGCGCAGTAAAGACTATAAGTTTGGTATCGTCTTTTAATGATCGTTCTCGTGGTCTACGATTACTAAGAGTGCTGTTCCTGGCATAATACGCCCAAAAATCCTGACATATTTATAGAACAACACTGCACAATGTGGCTGAACCCTAACTGATTAAGGTTCAGTCACTTTGTGCAGTGCTAGTAAGGTTCAGTTGCTAAGCACGTTTTAAGGTGTCCTTGTAGATTCCTACATGTTTAAACATTTTCCCCGGTAGCTTGTTTACACTAACCGCGATATGTAATATCAACTATTTAGTTTATCTGTGTGCAGCAGGTTCTAAGTTAGTCTTTATATGCACACCTCGACAAATGAACCGTGATGCGTACTAATACAATCCAGTTTCGTAGCTCTCAGTTTGAATTGAACGGGTATCAATTCCATCACCTTCTCATTAGGCGACACAGGCATACTTGAACATTATAGATAGAACATGCTAAGAAAATACTCGCATTTTACGGCAACTAGCCACAAATTAACAACCTATTTTAATTTCCGTTATGGTCACAGGAATGGCCGGCAATTATTGTCCGTCGATAATGGCCAATAGTCTCTATCAGCACTTATCATCACCTTTGGATTAAACACATTAGTTACCAGCGGTGGCTCTAGCCTAGCATATCTAGTGTTTGACTTCAACTCGCGGCCGGCTTTTTCGCGACTATCCGTATTTTAACCCGTACAATCGGAAAGAGACGAGTAGCCGAAGAAGGCCGCAAGTTGCTGTCAAACACAAGATATGCTAAAGGTGCATTCAGACCAAAAGAGCATTCGCTATTCTATCCCCCGCTCTACGAAATCAACCAATCACGTTTTGTGCAACGATCGAATTTCGTAGAGTGGGAGGTTAGAATAGCGAATGTTCGCTTGGTCTGAATGCACCTTAAGGTCACAGCAGCTCAAGAGAACTTATTGTGTTTGACACCAACACGCGGCTACTTGTTTGTTTTTAATCGATACAATCGATAAGAGACTGGTAGCCACGACAAAGTCGCAAGATGCTGTCAAACACAAGATGTGTTACAGCTGACAGTGGCAGGTGACTCAAAATGATGTGCTACTACAGGTTTACAGTTACATAAGTGACATACACTACCCATCACTGCACGCTTAGCATTTGACTGGTGTGACAGTATGTCACCGCAAGATAGATTTCCCGCCTTTTACTAACTACAATAGATATATAAATAAAAGAGGGACAGATAGTCTACCTCGCGGCTTCATAGTGCCGCACTAATCACGTGGTATGCCTATACTGTTTGGCTAAAAACGCAGATGGACGGTGATAGTTATTCCATTTCTCGCACGAGCACGCACGAGATAATATCTCGAGACTCTTATGCTAGGAGTGTTTGCACCTGTGTAATTAAAATAAGTAGATTGTCAGCCAATTCGTATAAAATGCTTGTTAGTACCTATTAAAGAGGATTATGATGATCCAAGTATCGTTTACTATAATTTATCTTTACCTCTCCAAAACATTGGAATACCTGCTAAAAGGTAATACATAACAACGGCACGCCTAACGTTATTTAATTTATTTGAAAGCTTTTAATATAACGCACAAAACTGGGCTAATCTGCGTACAGGAGGTGTATTCGGAATCATTAAATAGAATACCAATTTGATGTATGTAGAAGGTTGCAGAGTAGGTACAGAATGGCAGGTAAACCGTTACATTTACTGAGTTAAAAATATATGTAGCTCCTCCGCTACCTACCTGATAACATGGACATGGAAAGTGATTGTCAAGAAATACTAATATGTTTTTCAAATATTTTAGTTAGGTATTTAATATTTATTTAAGTAGCAAATTTATTTTTTATTTTATTTTATTTATATTTTAAATGCAGTTCAAAAGACAATGATATTATTGCACATGTAATTCATGTATTTTTTTTTATTGTATTTCATTGAGTAGTAGATCTAAGAACACTTGAGAATTTCGCAAAATTTTTATAGTGTATTCCTGATCATATTCAAAAACTAAAATGTCATGTAATTATTACTGAATTTCGCACAGTTTCCGAGATAATACCAATAAAAAAGAGCCATTTCATCGTTACTCATTGTAAAATGATTTTTTGGTGATACTAATGTTTCCACAATGTGATGTAAACCTAATTATCTTAATGGAAGAGTGTTTGAAAATAAATTACAGGTTTAATAATAATGGTCTGTTTAATTAATGCGAATAAAATATGAGAGAAAACTTTAAAGTTTAAACAAATACAAATAGTAATGTTAAAAATAAGATTTATATTAAATAGTTTTATTTTAGGGTCATTCTCAGAATTAGGTATTCTCAGCCTCAACTCCGTCTTGATTTTGTACAGTATGTTTACTGCTATATTATCTATAAAATACGAATCATTGAGTTATTTAGATCATATGTATACTTTTGTCCCTCATATATATCTATTAGTTCACGTTTTATAAGCCATTGTTTTTTTCACCAAGACGGAGTTGAAAATGTTGCGACGGAGTTGATATATTTTATACGGAGTTTAGAAATATGATATGGAGTTGATGGATACAGTGCTCTTAAACCTGAATGATAATTTATGTATTTTAATACTAGCGATTTGCCTTGGCTTCGCACGGGTACTATACCTACATATAAACCTTCAAATCTCATCAAAATCCGTTGCGTAGTTTTAAAGATTTAAGCGTACAAAGGGACATAGGGACATGGGGGCAGAAAAAGTGACTTTTTTATTAATTTGTTTACGATTTTTTAAGGCATGGACGAAACCAAACATTAACAATCACTTTGTGAATAACATAATACACGTAATAATACTTATTTTACGCTGACGCTCTTTTTATTTTGCCATAGCGTATTTTTCAGGATTTTGCTTTATTTTAGCTCTACGCCTACGTTGAGCTTCTTTCATATACTCTACCGTAGGTTTGTTGATTTTCGGCATTTTATGTATATGATACAAAAAAAAATATTGAAGTAAGTTTAACGAAAAGCCTTAGCTCTAAAAATGCTGTAAACGGTATTGTAAGTAAAAAAATCTATCGTTAGTGTTCAGAACGAAGATATTGCGTCAAATTTCACATGTTTTATTTTTCTTGGTATTGTAGATTAATGTACTATGTAAACAGTACATGTCTACGTAAAATTCGCAGTAGGTACCTAATTAAAGAAAGGGAGTATAGGTACTTTAATTGTGCTTTAGCAGCAAATGTGATGAAAAACAAGTTTTTTTACATGTGACTGCTCACTTAGATACTAAATACACGTATTTTTTCAACTCCGTCTAAATATTTGACGGAGTTTATTTGACGGAGCCTAGGGAGAAAGCCATTTTTTATTTTTATTTCATTAATTATCTTATTTAGTACAATGACATTACACGCATTTTACAGGTAATACAGTTTAATTCATTATACTTAAATAGTAGAACGATCAACCACACCAATAGAAAAATAAATGACTAAACGGAGTTGAGAAAATGCAAGTGACAAAAAACGGAGATTAGATACTTACGTTCGTAAAATCGCCCAGCGTCGCCAAACGCACCTCCGTCGCCCAACGTGTCACAGACAAGACTGAACTGGCTCGCTCAATGCAATAGTGATGTGCGTAAAATTGCAAATAGTGATGTGAAATTTTGTTTTGCTTCCAATGACGGAGTTTAGTCATAAATTCGTACGCGCGGAGAAAAAATCATATTTCTTTATACAAGCAGTTGAAATAACAATCAACTTAACAAAATGTTAATTTGTTTAATTGACTATAATAAAACAATACCCTGTGTTAGGTTATTACCTAACAACCTTACGAGTAAACCTTACGAGTAGTGGTTCCCGAGTTGCAAAGGGGTTTGTCCCAAATTTTGGAGTCTGTACGCTTGATGGAGCATGATAAAAGTAGGCTTTTATATTTTTTTATCACTAGTTCTCAAGAGATTATCTTCGAAATTACAACTGCTACAGGTAGAATAAAACGAAAACTACCCTCCAACATTTTTTTTACGCCATATATATGCAAGAATACAAAGTTATTCTACCCGACGCCCAAAAACGTGCCTTATGAGAATGACCCTTTAATTCAATATTGCACCGAAAACTAGAAAATAAAAATTAATCGAATCAGATAACCCTAGACTATGCTAAATTCTGTAGATTACTCAAGTGAGACCTTTATCTCTGTAGTCTTCCCGAGTCGGATGCTAAAAGTCACGTGAAACATTTAAAATAAAAACGTGTGGTGTACACAATTGTGATTAAGTCACTATAGTTTTTAAGTACAAGCAAAGTCCAAAAAGCAATAGTGTAATAAGTTTTGTTGTGTGCAAAACATTATAAGCCCAATGACAATGACTGACTATATCTTATCAGTATCATATTAACAGCGTCCGAATACGCTCCAAAGCCAAAACTGTTTGCTTTAGATACGTATATTTTATTATACCCACGTGTGGCATAAAAAGGCTAGTACAAGTTTGTAGAGCCAATGGACATACAGCGTTTTGATTTAGTTACTTTGTACTGATAGCAAAATCAATAAGCGTTAGGCTTGTTGAATAAACATGGCGTGTAATAATGATAGCAAGTGGCTATTATGCTATTGATTTTATTTATATTGGTACGGATTAGTGTTTAACCTTCAACCATGATGAACCATTTGGACCATTTTGATTATATGCTTGGAACAAAATATAACCATATTAAATTGCCTTTCCAAAACGGTTCTGAATTTTACTTGACAAGTGTCACCCCCTCTTCATTCATTGCATCACGGTAATGAATTTAATTGTCAACCTATAAAAACTTAAACCGCAATTTAAAAATACATAGTTGTGATTTGTCCATCAAAGTTTTGATTGGCTATATTCCATAAACATTTGTCAAAGATGTTGCGCTGAAATATGCACGGTGTTAAGAAAAGCGCTAGTCCTGCCCATCTTGGCACAACTGAACAATTGTTTTTGAGGGCATTTTTGAGCTGGCGTTAGATGTCCATGTTATTTATATATGGTCGCAAATATGAAGGTAATGTACATAGAAGTCCGGCAGTGACCTGAAATAGGCTGGTAATGTAGTATTATAAAAGATTAATAGAAATTATGTTATACACGGTGCTCGCGAGCATTGCGAAAGATTTTAACTATGCATTCTAGACATCAAAATAAACAAAAAATATTATGAGACCTAATGTCATATTTCACAAAAAGAATGTTTTTTCTTTTTATTTAGACTTTTTGAATATTTTTTAACATTTCCAATACTTTTTATCATAACAACAATTTTTTAAATGATTTTTTTTATGGAGAGGTTTTTTCGTCAAGTTTATTCTTATTTTTTGATTGTCAGGCAAAAGGTGTGGTAATATTAGAACACATTGTCGAACACAAGCCGAATCCAGGAAATTTTATATAACATTAAATACTCTAAATATGCTCAGGAATTCAGCATTAAAATCTTTCGGAATGCTTACGAGCACCGTGTATTAATAGTAATGTGTTATTGAATGGGAAATTACAGTTCTACTAATCTCTCATTTGCATCATCACAATTGGACTTTATTATATTGATGTATGTCCAATTTAGATAGCATTGCTGTACATTTTTGACGTTCAAAATATTATCAGAATCCGTACGGTAAGTGAGGCACTGGTCTCACCGCAAGCTACTAAACTATAAACACACAAAAGATACGCACTCCCGTGTAAAAAAAAGAGACGTGAAGATACTTGCCCGGCGGTGATAGTTGATAGCTGGGAGAGTATCGCCATGTCTCTTTTATTTACACGTGAGTGTGTATCCTTTGTTCGTGTTTATAGCCGAGAGTTCATAGCTTAGTAGCTCGCGTTGAGACCAGTGCCTGAAGGCGTCTGCAAACATAGAACAGTCTGTGACCTGTTAGAAAACCTTCGCTTTTTTACCTGTCCCGCTCGCTCTTTTTGCATACTTATTTGGGGCGAGCGAGACAGATATAGAACAGAAGGTGCCACACACACGTGCCTTTACAGAGTTCGCTAGATAAAACTGCCATGAATTCTATATCGAACCCTACCAGCAGGCATAGCCAAAATAATATACGATAAACGATGAGACACGTGACCATACTAATATGTGGAAATGGTCACGTGACTCTTCGTACGAATCTGTCATTCTCGTACATTTATTACTTATCGCTTATCGTATACGATTGTAGAATGGCATCTTGCTTAGCACATGATTGGTACGTCAGTATGTCGCCGCGAGATAGATTTTCCATCTTTTACTAACTATATGAATAAAAGAGGGATGGATAGTTTATCCCGCGGCAACAAATTGTCGCATTAATCATGTGCTAAGCCTACTGCTGTAACATCTGCTAAAGTAAATATCTCCATTGTATGTATACGTCAGGCACTTAATAAAATGCGAGCTCTGAATCATCCGAAGTAATGAAAGTCAGCTATATAATTGTTATTTTGACACTTCGTTCCGAACGTCTGCAGGTCGCGCGGTCGTCTGGGTCGGGGGTGCGTGAACTATTTTTTGTACTTACAATGCATTTTATAAAATACCTTATTTATAAACGTCTAATCCAACCTCTTTCAGTTAACCTCGTGAGGCCCAATGTACCTTACAAAGGACAAAGCAACACTTGTAACTAAATCCCATACAAAGAATTATGTGTATTTAGTTACGTTAAGCGCGTGCTTGAGAATGAGGACCTAGGCTCTCCGAAACATGTAATGACTATTGACCTACACGTGAGTTTAACCGTTTAATTATATTTATAAGTAGGTAAAGTTTAAATTTAAATCCCTGACAGTTTACATCATCATTTCAGCCAAAAGACGTCCACTGCTGGACATAGGCCTCCCCCAATGATCGCCAATATGACCGGTTCTGCGCTGTTTGCGTCCAGCGGGCTCCCGCAACCTTGACCAGGTCGTGGGACCATCTTGTGAAAGGTCTGCCCACACTGCGTTTTCCGGTACGTGGTCGCCAGTCCAGCAGTTTCTGGCCCCATCGGCCATCTGATCTTCTGGCGATGTGCCAAGCAAACTGCCACTTAAGACAGACAGTTTAAATAGTCACGCACAAACTGAAAAATATACTATTGAATTTAAAAGAGTAATAATATAATGAAAATATTCTGAAATAATTCATAATAAAAAGTCACATTGTCTGGGAACCGAATCAACCTAAATTATAAAAATAGAAATCTTATAGATATCAAAGAGAATTAAAAGTAACATAAATATTCTGAAAAGAAAACATTATCAAAATTTTCCTACCAATTCTTATATCAGATATTCCAGCGAACTCGTATTTAATAAGTTTTAAAATAATGTTACCATTCCACGAATCAAGATTGTTCAGCTAAAGAAAATGTGTTCGAGAAAATGTCGAGGTGAAGCTCCGTGGTAGCCCACCCGCGGGTATGAGCATCGGAGGGGTGGCCACCCCTACTAATTTTACGTGATTGAATGTGAAATTTTGTTTAAAGGAGGTTTTAAAAGGTATATTGGCTTGTTTGTAAACTTTTATAGTCCCCGTGTTTAAGTTGATCCTAAAAATAGTTATTGTAAATGTGAAGCTTTGTGATAGAATTAAAATTTCCGTGTTTCTAGGTATCCTCAGAAAGGACAGAGTTGTGAAGATAGGATTTGGAATAATTTTAGATAAAGCAGTTTCTTGAGCGAACTTCAAACTTCAGTAAGTATTATATCAATATTAAAATCATGAAGTGTCACAATGATGATCAATAATTCCAATTATTGTGAGGAATATTATAAGAACCTGCGTGATTACTTAAGGTCGAAACTCTCAAAAGTCGTTTCGATATTTTTGATCCGTCAAGAGCATCCTCTTCTGCAACACTTTCGATTTCTTAAATTACATGATTGTTCTGTTTTAAAATATTTTTAAAATAATTCATTCCCACGGGAGAATCCGTCAAATAGTTATGAATGTATGAAATTACAAATACCTGAGTTAAGCTTACAAATAATCCCTTTAATAGGCAGGGGTTTTGGCTGAAAATAAAATTTCTATCTAACTACAGAATACTGCAGAAGTGCAGATACTTCAATCGTTTAAACCGAGAACACAATCACTTCGAACGCAATTGCCGATAAGCAATGATATAATTTTACAGACATCATTTACCGTTTTCAATTCCTCGTCCATCGGGATCCGAGATTGTGGCCACACTCGAGCTTAATTAAAAATAATGCCTCCGCTGTTTCCTCACAATAACCAAGCCTGAGATAGCTTGTTATATAAATTTCTCCGACTCCTAGGGGACGGGAGTAAGGCGAAGAGAAGCGGTAGTGTGAGTATATTATACCCATTTTCTGGGTCGTCCTTCCTACAAATACGTTTTACGCGGAAGCCAGTCAGGGGGTCTCTGTACAACAGAAATGAAACGTATTTCCGTGGGGCAAGACACGTTCTAGCTTGAAGAAGAAACGGTCCCGGTTAAAGGTACTTATTTGATTAGGGTGTCAGGCGTATCACCGCGAGAGTGTGAGCGTAGAGACCGAGGTTTTGGATCAAATTTGCGTATTTCGATTTTTTTCTGTTATAACGCACCCTCTTTACAAAGAATCGGAGTTTTGTTTTCCACACGTATTGTTTACCTTTTTACGTGTATGTAACTTATACTGTGAATACTGAAATGTAAATCCGTATTAGAATTCATATCGAGTCCGCTAGAAGCTTTTCATCCCTTTCATGGGAAGGACCTCTATAAATCATGTAAAAAGACGTTAATATTTGAACTATTCACAAAAATACACTGCTTGCAAAAATAACGTCTCGCTCGTTGAAATAACTGGATTGCCACGACAAGAGGTGAATTCTAATTTTGAAATTGATAGTGATCTGATACTAATCCAAATTACATCGCTCTCACACTAAAGCATGAACTACGAGCTAGATGCACTGAAGGAATATCATTTGAATCATACTTTTGAAACCTGAATATTCCTCCTATGACAATTTAGTGCATTGTCGCGAGCAAACATTCGCGCCAACTGGCCGTATGCAAACTAACTGAGCGTCTGGTCAATATGAAATGTAAAAAATATAAAAAACTCGGTCGAAATGAACGGACGATCGATCCCGGGCTTTTCCACCGGGAAATGAATTAGCTGAGAGCCGAAGCGACGAATTTACATTTTTATTGACAAGCAATCTATTTTCCAAGCATGGCAATTGAAGTTAAGAATCTTTTATGTTGCGGGAATATGCGAAGGGTTAATAGAGCGATGCGAATGTGGGGTAACAGGAATAATGCTGAATAATACTGAGTACCTTCACGGTGCTGCTAAAAGCTTGTCGTTTTGTTACGGTGAAAATATATAAAAACATTTATTTACGGCATTTAAAGCTGCTAGACGATAAACATTATTATTAAGGCTGGTGTCACATTGATGCACGGCGTACGAGTGGGTAGATATAGCTTTGTCTCGCTCACACGCCGTCGCCGCATGCGCGTGCGGCGCTAGTGTAAACATCAACCTAAGTCTTATTCCAGTATTCTATGACCTACAGGAATCCGTACAACAGGCTTGGCACATGATTAGTGCGTCAGTTGTCACCGCGAAATAGACTTCCCGTCTTTTACTAGTTAGTAAGGGATGAATGGAACAGCCCGTAGAACAGAGGATCTGACTTTGGAAGTACTTGAGTGGCCTGTAGGCTTAGCATATGATTGGTGCGACAGTGTGTCGCCGCGAAATAGATCTCCCGTCATTTACTAGCTATATTAACAAAAGAGGGATGGATAGTCTATCTCGCGGCGAGGTACTGTCGCGCCAATCATGTGCTAAGCATACTGGATTGCTAGTTACATTGTACATTTCTTGCCCTACTTCAATCCGCCATACATCTTGGCAATAAAAAGTGTGTACCTATTCCCTGAGTTGTGCGTGAAGTGAGGTTGTGACTTTAAAGATAATATTGGTCCCTAGAGTAGGAGAGATACGTGACGTGGTACCTAGAAACGAACTTATTATTAAGACATCGCCTCCCTCAAATTAAGGTACATTCCACGAATCGGATGTCTTTGTATACAGTAATGAAGTTCATTGCCATTAATATGGTGTACGCACTTACTAATTCAACTAACTTTTATTTACTTTACATTCACGTTATGTGAAATTGTAGAATGGATTGTTGTTTAAATTATTTATATTTTAAAACATTTCATTCATTTAAAATTAAAGTTACCTACTAAATCTACATGTCTTATACAGTAGAGCACAGTACGTAGGCTTAGTAACTTAGGTACAGAAAAACTTACAAAGAAAAGTACACTTAATCAAAGTACACTTATTCAAAATAGCATCGTTGTTTATAAAATGTAAATAAAAAATTTCATAGGTACCTACTTAAAACAATTTATACATTTTTTCCCCTATGATAAAAGCATAATCTACAAAATGTCATAATATAACTAAATCATACAGCGACCATTAAAGATATCCGCACGTGTAGTGTAACTAGAAGTGTACTTTCCTTGCCAAGCAACGGAAAGTTACACGAAAAACACAGCATAAAATAACGTATAAATGTCGCCAACACCCTGATACGCGGCTCATCTACAAATTGAGCCGAAAACGTACAGTAATTATTTAAACCGTCATATAAATTACTGTTCAAACTTTTCACGCCCGGGGTTCGCTCCCTGTGTGCGTGAACCCTAATAGCTACAGCGCCGTTATTTGAAAACAAAAACTCAATAGCAATCTAATATCAGTACAATACAAATCTAAGCCCATCCCGCTCAATTGTATCCACAAGTATTACAGAGTAACCTAACACAGGCATGCAAACAATTCCAATGTAATTTTGATACATCAAACGGTAATTCTGAAATGGGGTTGGACCGTTTGCATGTGTGAGTGGGTATCTCGACGCAGACTGAAAATGGTTCCATCATTTCATTCCTCCATCCTTTTTCAGCATTGTATAACTTCCATGTTACGTAGTACATGTTATGGGCAGATTAAAAGTTGCACTCTTTTTGCTTTCAACGGAAAAGCAATCTATAGGAGTTCATTGCAAAAAATATTTACGGGCTGTTGGACATTTATAAAGTTATTCATAACTGAACTGGAGTTAGACCGTTTTGGTAATTCTGTATTAATTTAGTTATTCGGCAATCCAATGAGTTTATTGATGGAAAAAACTTTTGAAATGTTGTAATTGTATGAGCAATATAGTCTAGTACCTATCTGAATTGTTTTACCAATTTAGTAAATTTACTTCATAAAGTCCCTCAATATACTAACTATTCAAATAACAAACAATTGCTGCTTAACTTTCATCTCGTATTAATTTCGAACCCTTAATTAAACCTGTAAAAGGTAATCAAAATCACACCGAAGTGGCTTTAAAATTATTCACTTATATCGTTACCAACATAGTAAACGCAATGTATTCCCCATGAAATTACATATGCATATTCAACAAGGTATCGTGTAGCTTCTGGATTTACTTCATATACTGTCCTGGGGTAAGTATCAGCTTGAAACATATTTAGCTTTGTTCCTTTCACTACGGTTAATCTGTCCCGTTTCCTCCCGTGTCAAGTGCAGATAGACTTTTTGGGTCGGGCGCGGGCGGTGGAAGGGTGAGGAGTGGGGCGGGTTCCACCCTTCCTGATGATGAAATATTGTACACGTGGTCTGATTTTGAATGACAACGTTTCCTCGGCCGTACGGGAGCTACTTTCAGCGCCACGGTTTATTGCGAATTGAGGATTTGCGAGACGTAATGATCATCTCATTTTTTTACTACATTTTACAATATTCTTTTAGTGCTTTTTCCTTTTATACATTAGCGTAACGATTATTAACCTAGGTACGTTTTGGGGGGTTATCTGTAACTTTATTTACAGCAATAAGGAATATTGATAATTTTTGGTTGTTCACTTAAAGAAAGTGGCTTGGGGTGGGATGGACCCCAAGGGCCGTGTGACCCGTGGCCTTGGCCGGGTTGTTTATTAATTCGTGCCCGATGCCCGCCCTGCAACTCCCCGCCCGCCCTAACCTTAATAGGCGGGTTACAGCACAGCTTTTAAATTCCACCCTGATTTGAAACTTAATCAAGATTTAAATTTATTGTTGCCGGAGTATATTAAAAGCAAATGTAGGTGAGAAAAAAACAGTGTATATTTTCACGGCAAAACCCTGAACACTTTAATCTCGTATGAGTGTATCGGCGAAGAAGGCCCTACTATTTATTCCCTCTTCTTATTTTCACCTTGCAAATGGTAAATAAAAATGTGGACACGGAGAGGATTTTGAGCCAAGTTACTAGTATTGTATGGTTTATATTCGGGTGGACGGAAGTGTGAGTCGTCGGATCGGTCCGCAAACCAGTCAGGTGATTAATTCGCCCCTTACCTCAAGAGGAGATTTATTGGTTCCGCCGTACGCAAAACTGCGGGTAGGTAAAAAATCTCTATCGAAAATTGAATAGAAAAGCCATTTCAGAGGCCGCTGCCGACGAGTGCTGATACGCCTCGCTTTCACGGATATCTTGCTTTTATTTACCTGAGCGGATCAATCTTAAACACCAATTTGATACCTACATTACCTACTCAACCTTTGGTTCGTTATGCTTAAGGCAAAAACATAAGTTAATGCCTACAGGGGCTATAGGTAATTAAATCCGTATCCGTAGGTATCCATAAGTAGTAAATGTAAAATCGTCAGGCAAGCATAATGCGTTTAATACGCAATGACAAAAACGAACAAAATGTATCTAAATGTGTATTTTTCTGTTGGACAAATATTTGTGACTTTCTACCTGATTGTATAATATAACAAAATATAGGTACCTATCCATAATTAAACAGTACCTACAGGCAACAACAATGTGGTCTACTAATTACCGACTCTATTTAATGGCAATAAAGTCAAAAAGTGATAGACATTTTTGCTGACTGTACAAGTAGGAAGTATAAAAACATGCTCATCATACTAAATTCATTTGATTTAATTCTTTCACGTTCATTTTGTGCACAAATTAGGTTTCTAAAAATCTGTTGAAAACGTTCTGTGGTTTTAATTGACTAAAATATTTAAATAATGTCCAATACAATCCAATAAACAAATCATATCAATATGAAACATAACCCCGCGAGCAGTGTTACCAACATTTTGTAATATTCCTCTGCGGTTATCGCAAAAAATCGGGACAGCCGACCCGACCTACCGACATTCCCGTAATATGTTCGGGGATGGATCCCACCCCTTGAGGGGGTTTTTATTTTCGATCTCACCCCGCGTGGACATACGCACACACTGTTTGCTAGCGTAAATAACAATAAAACACATTTTTGATTGACTCTGTTGATTGGTCTTTTCATTGGTGTTTTAAGCGGCAGATTTGTAGTTTTTGTAAGTATACCGGACTTTCCAAGTTGTTCTTGGACGTCACGGATGCGTAGTAAGTACAGGAGTATAAAATCATCACTGGGCTGGTTGTATAGTAAATAATATCTCAGGTAACAACGGATAACCTACCTTCCTGACATATTTAAGCATATCGTATTTAGTCCTTGTCCTTTTGTATAGCCACCACAGAATCGGTGGATATCATTCTAACGAAAATTCCGGTGTAGATGTACACAGTTCATCAAAAAATGTACTTAATGTGATATTTATGTTTTAATTTACAAACATCTTATAAGTACCTACTTACAGCCTTTCAGAAAAGGCGTGTTGAAAACTGATATCATAAATTGTCAGTATCTGTAACTGAGGTAGTCTGTGATACCGCGGATCCTTTGTTCCGGGCTGTATTTCCGGTTGCGATCTTAATATCTGTTAGTAGTTAAAAAAAATATAGGAGGTAAAGAGAAATATATTTTTACGAATGGGATCCTTGGGCATAAAAACTAAACGCTATGTAGATTTTAGGCTTTGTATTTTTGAAATTAGACTGAAACATCTGTAATACGGCTGTCAGATTCAAGATGTCCTAGGACCTTCCGAGCCCCACTGTTTACACAGAGATAATTTGTGACGCGATTGGGGGCTTACCTCTTCTTTGCGAGTAGCTGGTCATTTAATCCATTTGGACCGACTCTGAAATATGTGCCACCGCCACCACTCGTTTAGCAGGATCCTGATCCTGCTAGTTTGACTTTGTTACCCATTTTGACGTTTACATGACAGATGTCAACTCAATTCGTAATTAATCAAATGCTTCCAATCAAAGATGAATCGCTTCTCATTGTAACACTGTTCCACCACCATCAGCCTATATTAGTCCACTGCTGGACAAAGGTGTTTCCTATTTCCTATACGTACAGACGCCTCATCAGCCTGTCTCAGTCCACTGCTGGACGTAGGCCTCTCCTACTAACTATGCGTATACACGCATTAGGAGGTAAATGCGCATCACGCTGAGCAAGCGGATTGGCGATCGCAGTAATGTGTCCACTATGATGACGCTGCTGCCCATCATCAATCAAATTAAAGAATGGTCAGTGACACTTCTATCCCTTAGTAGACTCTTACAACTCCCACAGGAAGAGTTGGGGTGGTGACAAATGTATTCTTACTGCCGTCACCACACGGCACGTACGGACATTAAGAGGTATTTACGTCCTAATGTAGCACTGTACAACCGCTTAAATCAGCTAAGGTCCTATTTCGATTACACATTCCAATACTATTAACTATCACGAAACATCCAATTCGATCAGGGTGCTTAGACAAGTTGCCAATCGCTAACGCTTAATCGTCAATCGTAAACGAAAGTCAGCTAACTGGCTTTGTCGCACTAATAAGAAAGCGTGACAGAGGCGGAACACTACGATACGCTACTAAGCGTTAGCGATTGGCAACTTACGTAGCTAAGCATCCTGATCGGGTAAAATGCAACCGTAACAGACTGACTGGCTCCGCGCTGGGTATAAACCTGTCGAGCAATGCGGACTGCCAGCAAACGGAGCCTAATAATGCAAGCTAGCCGGATATTTGTTTATCGACGGAGGAACTGCACTGCAGGACATTGGGGCTCCACTGGCAACTTACTCCCTTATTCATAAACGTCTGCTAAAAATATAATTAAACAGTTTAGGCCGTGGGTTTTCTGGCTGGGGACCGGCGACCGACGGGTGTTCGCCGCCGACGACGTTCGAATGTTTTGTTCGCGAATGTTTGAGGGTGGTTTCTCTGAAACGTCGCCGGCAGCGGGTAACCGACGACTTGTCGCCGGTCGCTGGACAGAAAACCAACAGCCTTAAAGTCACGTACCTATATGGAGAGCCTGTCTCCATTATCAAGCACTGACTGCGTGCGACTGCTGCTGCGTCAGTCAGTTGATAATGGAGACCTAGGCTCTCCGAAACATGTCGCGCGTAGTGACTAAATATACTTAAGTTTACCCGTTTAATTATATATCATTATGTCTCACGAAAGCTGAAATTCATCACCTGCTAACTTACCAAGCCGCTAGGTTTTGTTTGTCCCTTTTGGTCTTATCAATATGTCCATAAGAGTGAAAGGGACAAACAATATTTACCGGCTTTTTAAGTTAGGAGACGTTTATGAATAAGGGCGTTAAGGGACGTCGCCGTCCAAGCATTCTTGATGATTCTGAAGCTGGATTTACACTTGAAAGCTGCAAGTTTTCAAAGACAACTATAGGTTAGACTGGGTGTAAATGGGTGAATCAACTTTTTCTTGTCTGTTATCCTACGAATAAATAAAACATGGAAGCCGCACGCCATATTAAATTGCCTTTCAAAAACGGTCCTAAATTTTAGTTGACAAGTGTCAACCCCTCTTCAATATATCACGGTAATGAATTTCAATATCAACCTATAAAAACTTAGACCGCCATTTAAAAATAGTTGTGATTGGTCCATCAAAGTTTTGATTGGCTATATTCTATAAACGTTTGTCAAAGTTGTTGCGCCGAAATATGCGCGGTGTTAAGAAAAGCGCTATGTCCTGCCCATCTTGGCACAATTGAACAATTGCTTTTGGGGGCATTTTTGAGCTGGCGTTAGACGTCCATGTTATATATGGTCGCAGCTGTTATCCAAGAAAACTATGTCCAGTCCTTAAGTACCTGGCGGTGGACTGTCCTGTATACTTACCGTGAGCAGCCGCCACGTTATTAACGCAGACTTACTTTCTACCCGTCCCGCTTGTACTCGCGTATTGGTGTGGTAGCAGAGTTTTTATTATTATATTGAAATGACAGGTACTGGTAATTTCACCAGAGTTGAGGTGAATGATTACACACACTTCCAAATGAACTACTAATTGCAAAAAAAATGTGAATGAATGAATGACTTGCGTCAAAATATTGAAGCAAATCCCATGAACAAACTTTTTGGTCAATCTTACAGTTGCAATTGAGTTTTCTGTCAGAACCAAAAAAGAACACTGATTTCAAATTCCCCGTGTGTTTAAATCACATGTTGATGTGTGCGTGACCTCAACTCTCGTGGAATTATCTATATCTGGGTTTACTTTATAGCGGCCGACTACTGTGCGCCTTTTGCCTCAGTGAAATAAATACAATATTTTTCAATATAACTAGAGCAAACTAAGCGACATTAAGGCTTGAACCCTAGTCGAACAAGTACCGGAAGCTAACTTTGCATTGTGTCTAAAGCGGCGGTCACGCGATACTATATTTAACATTTCAGTGTTTGACCTCCGCTGACACGGCCTTGCTTATTAGCAAACATTGGGGCAGTCCAAGTTATTCAAAGGGAATGTTGGAGCTTACCGGGAAAATCGAAATCCGTAAATTTTGAGGATTTTTCTCTGTCACACTAACGAAGGCGTCATTAGAGTGAGAGAGACTAATGCTCGATATTGGTAGATTTTGGAGTTTGCGGTAGGGCCGCTGTTTCATCATCAGCCCATGACAGTCCACTGCTGGACGTAAGCCTCTCCTTTTAATTATAAATGCGTATGGACGCATTAGGAGGTAAATGCTCATAATCGCCACGCTGGGCAAGCGGATTGTCGATCGCAGTAATGTGTTCACTATGATGACACTGCTGCCCATCATCAATCTTTTATCAAATAATAGTCAGTGACACTTCAATCCCTTAGTCGACTCTTACGACACCCCCAGGAGGAGTTGGGGTGGTGACAAATGTATTCTTACTGCCGACACCACACGGCTACCTCGTAAATAAAAAATCTGTCGATTGCAAGTCGGATTCGGACCCGCACACGTACCTGTTACCATTATTAAGATAGAGCTAAACACGGAAAATGCCTTGATTATTTATTTTATCTTGTTGTTAGTATAACTAAAATAATGACGTATTTTGATCAATCATCTGCAATAATTTCAGTTGTTTCATCATCATGTCAGCCGAAAGACGTCCACTGCTGGACATAGGCCTCCCCCAAAGATTGCCACAATGACCGGTCATGTGCCACCCGCATCCAGCGGACTCCTCGGTTGTTTAGCTATCACGATTCTCACGATTCTCGAGAAACAGCCTGGAAGACCGTGAAGTTTCGGCAATAATTAAGGTTCTGTACCACAATGACCACAATGACCGCTCGGTAGGGGAGACCAGGTATGAACGTAACAATTTTCTGTTTTTGATTTTTAATATTTTTTTGGTAGCAGTTGTCAAACTTTGCATCTTTATGTGCAATAGACACATATTTCATGTATCTTTTGGTACCAAAATAAACTTCATACATCGAATAGTTTTACAGAAAAAATGGCTCAAAGTGAAGGATGGAATTTGTTGCAATTATACCTACCCCCATTGCTGGTTGTAACAGTGCATAGGGATAATAGAAACAAAGTAAATAACTATAAAATAATCAATATAATTATATGTGTAATTAGTATTTTTAAGTAATCAACAGTCTTACAATATGAAAGACAAACATTAACAATGAATGAATGTAATTAACATTATTATATGAGACGAAATTAATTTATACCTATAGGATATATGAGTAACATGAGAGCAATCAACTTTCTGTCTTATTCTGAATGGCATATAAACAAATGCTTAAAGTGTAAAAGTGTTTTACTCCACATCGACAGTGAATATTTGTTTCCAGAAACAAATCCCGCCTTGGGTAGTGTCCCTGAACTTTCAAGTAAAGCTTTCCTTTACTTTACATGTCTATATAAAGTGATGTGAGCCAGTTGGTACGTCTTTGCTGCGTTCCTGTAGGGCATTTTAAAAAAGGATCACCTCAACGGCAGCTAAAGCTATAATTTCTATTTTGGTGGACTTCTATCTGTTGTTATTTTGTGTATATTAGACATTCTGCAACAAAAAGGCACTAAGTATATGAGTTATTTATTAAACGCTAGCACATAGGTGTACCAATGAGCCTCCAATTTGGAAATCGGGATGAAAGTAACAAGTTGTTTCAATCATCCCTGGGTATCAAATTTCCAGAATCCCACAAACACGTAGCAAAAAAACGTAAAAAGCATCATTAAAACATTGATTTGCAACCCTCAAACTGTAAATGATTAGTGACTTTACAACACCCATGCAAAACGCAAGCTATAGCGTTTACCATGAAAAATCTAGCTAAGATTGAAAAAATCGTTAAAAACTTACTTTTGACGCATTTTTCTGGGACCATAGCACTACACGCATAACCTGCCGTCACAGCACCGTGGGTGTAACTGAGGTTAGGGGGGAATCGAAATGGCATCTAATGCCCTGAAGGACGTTCGGATAGATGTCGTAGTAAAATTTTAAATGAATTTGTTACGTTCATCCCGCGTTACTTTTATACCTGGTCTCTCCTACCCATAGTGTAATAAGCTAGTACCTACCTTTCCGTTTCTACCCACGTTTGGGCATTGAGCCGGGAAATATGTCCTATCATGCTATTTTACTATGTATAATGCTCAGAAAGTGCGCTTTTGAAGGGTAAACTTGAAGGTGCATTCAGTCAGACCAAACGAGCATTCGCTTTTCTATCCCCCACTCTACGAAAACAACGAATCACGTTTTGTGTAACGATCGAATTTCGTAGAGTGGGGGGATAGAATAGCGAATGTTCGCTTGGTCTGAATGCACCTTTATGCACAGAAGGTGACATTTTTCTGCATCCGTGCAGAAATTATTATCATTCTATCTACTAACATTATTAGTGGGTGAATTCACAGAACAGTGCTTTAAGATGTCATGCTATTAAAATTGTAGTTTAAGAATGACCCAGGAAAACGTAGCTATCGAGGGATAAGAAAAAGTTGATTAACCAAACATCATTCTCCGCACAAGTATAATTAAAATGAAATCTGCATAGTTTTTGCATGTTCAAGTGTTAGTGAAATATTTCCACATATCGATCACTGGGACAGATGACTGCAACTTATTGTTAGAGAGCGTTACGATTCTCACGAATTCCTGCCTTTCACTTACTTACGACATAAGCTACCGAAATTTTGATATTGAACAAATATCAACCTTATGTTAAAGCGGTTAAGAAAACTTAAGGCTTTCGGCTATGTTTGTGGACCTACTTGAATTTATTGTTGTTGTCCATGCGTGGCAATTTTGTTTTCGAGTTTAAAGGTCAACATACTGTACTGTCAAGAGATCCACGTTAGGCTGAACGATTTGGGTACATATGAAAGGTCATGTTTAGCTTGAGTACCGGATCTATTATTTTACTGCGTTTTCCATATAGCATGCATTTATTTAATAACAATAAACAAAGTATCAATTAAGAAGATGTCTTCTTACACAAGACATGCGTGCATCAATATGGCTTACGTCACTATGAAACTTAGACATAAGTGTCCAAACTTACAAGATAACATTTTATTGATGATGGGCAGAGATATTACGTGATTGATATTGACACATTCATGTAAATAAGCTGATATCTGCGGTCCGCAGGAGGAATATCTACCTTTATTTTTCTCCAGGTAGTAAACCCTTGAAAGTTAGGAGTTGTTCAATACATCAAATACATGGGAATGCTCTGGAGTTGCATGCGTCCATATAGGCTACGGTTAACTGCTCCAACATAGCTACCGCGAACTTCAATATCCGCAAATTTCGGGGGTTTCCCTCTGTCACTCTAATGAAGGCGTCATTAGAGTGACGGAGAGAAACCCCCGAAATTTAGATGTTCGTGCCGTGATGTTTAGCCTGTCGTAGTTTAAAAAACTAACCTTGAAGCTCCAGTATCATTCCCACGTATAAACATATTTGACGGACGGAAACCTGTCACATCACAATAGCCCACCGTTTACCTGATCTCGTCACTTTACCTGAGCATTTAATCGTAATCTAACTCAAAGGTCGTAAGCACATATAGTTTGTCAACAGTTACTCCCTTTTGGTATTAGCTTTGCAGATTTCGCGCGATTCCCGAACGAGCTCTGAATAAACGATTGTTTTTGCGCTGGCGCACCGGATACGACTCGGGGCTACAATTCCATTGCTTGACAAAGCAGAACAGGAAAACTAGTTTAAACTTCACCGACTAAAACGCATATTTGTTCCGGATTTCGACCAATTTATACTGGTTGCGATAGAACAATCCAGAAAGCAAAGAGAATTAGCCCAGTTCCTTTCCTGTGAGAAATATCGGGGCCGATTTTTTACCAAAAAGCGGATGTCCTTCAATCGACCGGTTATGAAAGGTGTTGAACATATGTCAGGGTCGATTCTAACTAGCATGAGGGTTGATTTGCCCGAATGTTGTAAGCATGCATAGAATGGTTGCATACAAAGTATTATTAAATTAGGAATACAATAATAGGTACTTAAAATTGTTATATGCTAAAGTTCGTTGCGCTTTGCCAGAGAAGTATGCTTATCAACTAAGCGCCTATTAAGCGCATATATTATATGTACTTATGTACAATATGTACCCAAATAAGCAAAAGTCTACTTACATAATATGTAGGTACCTACCTACATCTTTTTTACTGCTACTTAGGTCAGATGCAGCCAATTACGTTATATCACAGTCGCAGAGACGAATGATGCGATAGGGTAAGTAAATCTGGTGGATCTTGCTCAGTATCATAGACTCTACCAGTCAACCAACTTTTATTAATGGATGGACGGTGGGACTGCCCGATAACTAAGTATTGGGTGGACGCAGTTATTGGCAGAGCCAAATAGAACATAAATGTGTTCTTTAGATTATAAGTACTAACATAGTTTTATTTATTACATTATTATTAATTGTGCTATATTACTAACACTCTATGGATTACTTCAGGTCTGAAATAAATTATTTTATTAATATCGCAGACGTGTTTCAAATGTTCAAACTTTTAGAGAATTGCTTAAGTAGACTTCAATTTTTCCGCAAAATTCCAAGTTGTATTTTTTGGAAGTTTAAACTTTCGCATGCAAGTAAATCGCTTCGTGTATGTTTACCATTATTATGCATAATGGTACGTATTTATTATATTACGAATGCCACTGTATCAGCGTCTATATTGCCGCTGCGCATAGGCACCTGCCGCGCTCACCTGTCCGCACTTCGTGCGTGCTTGATGATGGATTATTTCACTCCTTAAGAGGAAATGGGAGCTGACTTTTTTCATACGAACGTATACTGTTTCCTCCCTGAACATCAACCTGTCAGAAAACATTTTTTCACTATAAAATTTACTTTTGCCACCCCCATGTCGATTGTTTGATTATTTCGATTTTATTATTATTATCAAAATTTGAATTAAAAAAAATTAAAATAGAGGAATTTTGAATGCTTTCCAGACATTCATAAAATAAATATCGCGCATTTTAACAAAAAAAAGAAGACAGATACCGGCATAGACTTATCCTGTCTCAAATGATTTTTGAAATGTATTTTATAATTTTGTCTATTTTTGGAGGATCAACAGGGGAGTACGAAACCCAGGTTTCGCCAATTTTACGCAGGTATTATCAGGCGAAACTGTAGTTGTCCCTTTCATGGGTAGTGGAGCTCTATAGGCCATGCAAAGCGAGAGCAATAGTTTATTGAAATACCTATTTTTCTATACTCTTACAGCTTCTTCTTCTTCCTTTAAATGCATGACCTTGACAAAGATTTTATTTTTTTTATAATTTTTCCCGTAATTTACAATTTATTTAGAGGCTTTTGGTAGGTTTCGCGTAAAAAAGTCAAATTCGGGACACCCTAAATTACGTATATACATTATTTGTGCATTTAAGAGCTAACTTAATTATGTTTGTTGGGTACCTTTTCCAGAAAATCTTAAAATGATGAATGTCCAATTCGTCATCAGCATTCATCACTATCATCAGCCTATTTCAGTCCACTGCTGGGCGTAGCCTCTCCTATTATCTATGCGTATTAGATAGATTATACCCATGATCACCACGCTGGGCAAGGCTTTTGCGGTTAATGTGTCCAATATGATGACGCTGTTGCCCATGATGATGAATGATTTTCAATAAATGAATGGTCAGTGACACTTCAAACGATCCAATAAATGATCAAATAACTAAAAAAAAAAACAAATATCCAATTACCGGAAAAAAAATCATGAACACCATTGGTACGTTTTCATATAATGTATTATGAAGGTGCCCGATTTCCAATTGATTTTTTTTTCTCTGTAGTTCCTGATCCATAGGTCATGGGAACTGCAGTGATTATCACGTGACCCGTGTGTTTATTTCCCTTTTATATTTTTATCATCAAAAATAGTTGAAATCGGATATCTTTAAAATAGGGGTGCCCGTCTCTTCGCATAATGTTCATTGTGCAGAAAATGTTTTGGCCGAAACATTTGGCATATTGTTGAATGGCATAATAATCGTTTCGCCGATTTATTTTTATGCATACACATATAGAAGTCCTAAAGTATGTTTTGCCGAATATTCGTATGCCGATTTTTAAATTATCTAAAATTTAATATTACTAATATTGATTGTCATAAAAAATATTTCGCATTATTATTAGAGTGGCTAAAATACCAGCACTAGTCTTTTAAAGTAACTTAAACTACATCAATATTAAGTTGTCACGTCTATCAAATGGAATTAGCTATTTGTAGATAACCTGATTGCAGAAAAACGAGAGGGGCAGAACCGATACGGTTAAGTTAGGTTAAAACATTAATCTTAGACATTTTACAATACAAATACTAGGTCTGCTCCAGCTGCTAGGAGAAAGACCAAATAAGGGGGGACGGGGGACGGGGGGGGGGGGGGGCGAAGCCCCCCGCATGAAAAAGAAAAACATTTCAAAATCAATATCGATATATAATAGGTATCTTTTGTCCCTTAGAGCGGAAATAGGAGCCCCGCTAGGGGCTCCGTCGACATGTTGTCGGATCGTATTTCATTTTAGTAGGCGTTATGTTTAGCAGCAATTTTAGAATGTACAATATTAGGATCATCAAACATATACATAATACAATTTCGGCAAAGGAATTTTAGACACAATAAGCATTAGGATGAATAATGTTTCGGACAGACGACTTTAGGCGCAAAAACTTCGACACATGAAAAATATGCGAAACAATAATTCGGCGAAACAATTTTCGGCGTAAAATTCTTATGCGACATAATATTCGGATCAATACTTTTATGCGATCGATATAGACCCTTAAAATAGAAATAAATAAGTACTTAGGTACTTAGATTTGGGTTAAATTCAGTGGCACTGAGTGTGTTTTTCATTGTTATTTAAAATATAAATTTTGGTTCCTACATTAGTTTAGTCTAGATACTTAGATATCAACTTAAAGAAAAACGGTTTTAAATATAGCTCAACTGTGCTAGTTTAAAAATAGAAGTATCGGTAAAAAAATGCTAAGTTCGAATCTTACACGACGATGGGTTCCGCACCTTGCTGTCGTAGTCTGGAAGAGTCAATTTGTGTAGGTATGTAAAGGTATCGGACAGCATTATTTTAAATTATATACTAATCAAAATAAAAATAAACCGCTTTACACCACCCCTGCACTAATAAAAAAAGTAGATACGAAGATCTAGTTTAAAGTTATCTACAGTCTACATTAAGTAGGTAATTAGGTATTTCTTCTCTTGTAAAATAAAAACACAGAATGAACTCTTGCTCGTGGAACTCAATTTGTTCGGAAGATATATGGGGGCCTAATGTTTTGTAGTCCAAAATACCTAACCAGGACGACCATAAACCGTAATCATGTCATCTACAACAACAAGAATTTGATCGAAATCGAAAATTCATCTAAATTTATAACCATTAATACTGCATAATAGTGCATAATTATGATGTACGTAACTATGTATGCGGTATGATGTGTATTGTGGTTAATTGGCCGTGTAGTGACGGCAGTAAGAATACAGTTGTCACCACCCCAACTCCTCCTGCGGGTGTCGTAAGAGTCGACTAAGGGATTGAAGTTTCAATGAACATTATTTGATAAAAGATTGATGATGGGCAGCAGCGTCATTACTGCGATCGCCAATCCGCTTGCCCAGCGTGGCGATTATGGGCATTTACCTCCTAATGCGTCTATTCGCATAGTTAATAGGAGAGGCCTACGTCCAGCAGTGACCTATCATAGGCTGATGATGATGATGATGAATACTGCATAACCTTTCGGTTTGAAAGTCTCACGGAACCCTATAAAGGCGTGTGCATCGCCACCGGGAACAAAAGGTGCGCGGACACGTGCGCCGGCGCCGCATCTGCCGCGCCTGCGCATGTGTATCGGGGTTAATAGGCTAATGCTAGGCGTCACATGTTCTAGCCTGCCAATCCTGCTGTTCAAAACAATCGAAACACTAGTTTGTCAGTGCGATAAGGCCGTGGGTTTTCTGGGGTGGTTTCTCTGACACGTCGTCGGTTACCCGCTGCCGGCTCCAAACCAGCTTCAAACATTCGCGAACAAAATATTCGAATTTCGAACGTCGTCGACGGCGGACACGCATCGGTCGCCGGTCGCCGGCCAGAAAACCGACGGCCTTAGGCCTCGTAATGATCTGTGGCGCTACCACGAACTTTGAAATCAGCTTTCGAGGATTTTTCTCGGTCATTCTTGTGACGGCTTCGTTGACAGAGACAATCCTCGAAATTTGTGTATTTCGATGTTCACGGTAGTAGGTTTGATGACGGGTATAATGTATGCTAAATTAAGATGTCATGTACCAGAGAAAGAAGTCAAGTTTACCAATGTCTAGACTTCAGTGCTGTCGCGGCTGATGCTTAACCCTTAACCACCTACGTGCGGTCTCACAGACACTGGATTATACAAAATTGACAATAACTGAACGCAAGTACATCGCTCACGCCGGGTCCATATTGGCACTTATACAATTTTTTCTTCGAATATTTTTACTAATACCGTTTTTTACTCATAATAATCATTACTCCGAAAAATTTTTCTCATACTTTTTTTCTTACTAAAAATTATACTTCTACCTACAATGTTCATAACGATTTTTATTTCGAAATTTTATCCTCCTAAAGTCGTCAAGTAGATTAATCTGTACTCATAAAGTTATTTGAAATAAATTGTTTATTTATAAACATTTTCCCATTAGGTTCACTCTGTTGTGGTATAATTCTTTTATGAATAACATAAACTATGTAGTCATAATGGGCTTTGTGCAGAAACTGTTGTGACATACTCAACTTTAGCATATTTCTTTATGGCAGATTTCGAGTTGTACGAATATTATTCGAGCATAATTTCGATGCTCCTATTTATGATGAGGCATAATCTGGATGTGCATAAAAAGTATCGGCATAGTTTGTTTTAGCATAACAGAGAAGGAATAATTACAACCTCTCAATATAATCGAGGTAGTAGTAATATTCTATACGTTACTTACTGTGTTACTGAGCGGAGTACTTTCTAGGTTGCTAAAAAAAATAACCTCGAAGACTAAGGCGGGAGCAAAGCCCCCGCCTTAGTTTTCTAACCTAACCTATCCGAGTCGGATCTGCCCCGGAAGGTTTTGTTCGCTCGCTTCGCTCGCTCACTGCAGAAATTTTCACCCTCACAGCAAATTCTGCCTGACGAAAAAGGCAAGTTTCGAACATGTGGCTACATGCCCAAAAAAAAATGCAAATCTAATTTCTGTCTTATCACTCGGCGTAATTAATGATATGCCAAGATAGTTTCGGACAAAATAATATTCGAAATATTGTAATTTAAGCCAAGTGATGTTTCTGTCTCATTAAGTTGATGCCAAAATAGATTATACCAAGTCTGTTATGTGAGTTATGTCCTAAGCGTTTCGGACAAAAAAAGTTTAGAGGGAACCCGTTTAGTACAGTACCTACTTTGCCACAACCTGATTTGTGCAGATAGCTAGTTTACAGTAATAGTACGATTTATATTTAATTAAACAAAAATAATTCATACATAAAACCAGTACAGATAAAAATAAATACCTATAACATTAAAATATATAACATAAAATAAGTATACTGAAAAATTATATAAACATAAAAGTTAGTACTAAAAATATGTAGGAAAAACAATATTATGAACATAAATAATTCTATGTGATGATGATTATGAACAAAGATTATTCTAAATACCGATCATTATGAAGTTAAATTGTATAAGAAAAATTTTCGGAGTTCCAATAATCTAAGTTGCAATTTTATAAATACTTTGGCGCACCCCTCACGCCTCTGTGACCTTGTACCTTTGCCCAGTCCCTCCGCAGTGCCGGGCATGCTGTCGATTCGTTCAGACGTGCAATCATTTGGATTTGGTGAGAAATAAACTAGCATCGGCGGTCTGTGAGACCGCATGTAGGTGGTTACGATACATTTTGTAAGTGTCTCAGGGACCGCACTTAGGTGGTCGTGTTATTTAAATTTCATAATAATTGTTACCATAGTTTGACAAAGTTTTGAAAAAAGATTCAATTTTATGAAAAAACTGGCTGAAAAATTAGTGAGACCTATTTAGAGCGTGGGGCAAATAATCAGCGTCTTCCGCGGGACTAGAAAATTGCTTTGAATTTGAATGTTCGAACAAATTGTGTGTCGACGGCAGACAAGAATGGTTATTTTAAAAGCATGTAATTTTACAAAAATATCTTATTTGTAACCAAATTTGATAGTTAAATACCATTTGTGATTGCTCAATTTTATTTTTTTATAATGAAAAGATTTATATTAATGTTCTTTAATTTTGTAATCTCATATCCTGAAGGATACTTAGTTTTGTAATCGAAAATACAACAAGTTAATAAATATGTTAAGTTTGAAATAGAAAATGTTGATTATTTTTATATTCTTGTTGGTTAATAAATGCCTGAAACAATTTAAAGTGTACTTAATATATTTAAACCCCCTTCAGTCACGTCAAACTAAATAAATCAGGTCCCATAAGAAGAAGCGGTCTCCATGACCGCACGTAGGTGGTTGTGTGATACAAACAGGACGTAGGTAGTCAAGGGTTAACCTCGTCCTGCCCAATGTGATTTATAAAGGACATATTCGATTGTTTAGAACAAAAGAAAAGCGATTATATTTTCGAACTCATTGGGTTTCAATTTCAAAAGCTCTAATTTAGTATACGGGCAGGACGAGGTGCCTTTCAGCCACCGATAGAATTTTCGGGTACCTAAATAGAGCTTTTTTGATAGGTATTATAAGATTTAAGTGTGTAGTTCGGTAATAACATGATCACATGATTGGATTTGATTTATTTATCTCACAAAATTAATTACAATATAAATTATGATACACTTATCTATATGAATTTAAATTATGATAAAAAAATATCGTACCTGCCATAAAATGATGTCATAAATAAATAAAAAATATTATTATATTTTTTTTCAATAACAATACAAAGATGCTTATATACTATGTACTACAATTTCGCCAAACTAAAGTTTAACGGCAAGGTTAAGCAATCTTATTAGTGCTTATAATTACTTATTAGCATGCAATGCACCATCGGTAATATAAAACTAACAACTAACTTTTGAGATTGGAGGAAACGTAACATGTCAACAGCTCGAATTACATTCTATGCTATTCTTCTTTAGGTATGTGTGAACATATGTTGTTTACATCTTACGCCGCCTCCCATGAGACATATAAGTGTAATTATTAATAAATTGACGGACTTACTTTTGATAAAAATTAACTATGTGAGAGTATCTACTAGGAACTTTTTTACTTTGATTTTAAAAACTACTTTACTACTACTATTAGGTATTGCAACAATTTTCAAGGAAAACATCGTTAAAAAAACGAGGTGTAAAAGTAGCTGCGCGGTCTCTTCCCGTAAATAATAATTGAAGATTATCTTGAGCAATGTTAAAGCGGTAAGGGCAGTTTAAATTTGAACCACAGCCTAGCTAACATGGTTTCCTAGGAATTCCGAAACCTCTCGATAAGCCGGAGAACCTACCATAAATGTTCGATGTGTCGCCTCCCTATTTATCTACACTTTCTCACGAATTTGCGACGTAGAGGCAACACGTTGAAAGTTGTTTGCCAAAGACCAGGCCTGCTGCCGCGAACACCGAAGTTCATAAATTTCGGGGATTTCGTAGTTCTTGGTATGGCCGCTTTGTACTTACCACGAGCTGGCAATTAGATTACTTTAGCGGTTACTTGATACTTCAATAATCTATCCCGCACGCTCCAATTCATCAGTGCAAGCGCAAATGGGGATTTTTCTTTGTCACTCGTATAACGGCTTCGTTGGAGTGTCAGACCAGACACAAATCCCCTAAATTTACCAACTTCGGTGTTGACGGTAGCAGGGCTGAATTAATTAGTACCTACACAATGTACACATAATAGTGCTGCAATATTCTAGAGAGTATTAGGCTTAGCTGAGGAACCTAGATATCTCAAGGGTCGTTCGACGTCGACGTGATGCCGATTGCAGACTGAATAGAGATGACGCTGGGTCAAAAAATTAAATTTTATTTTGTCTGTTCGTTAGTTTATCAAAAAATAATATACACTTATTTTTTGTTTAGTCAAAAAACTCAAGATGCCAAAGAAAAAGCGCGCCTAAGATCTGAGTGCTTAGACAAGTTGCCAGTCGCTAGCGCTTAATCGTCAATCGTAAACGAAAGGCAGCAATCTGTCTTTGTCGCAGTAAACAGTAGTAATTTCATGAAAAACTGACAGAGAGGGAAAACTACGATACGCTACTAAGCGTTAGCGATTGGCTTCTTGGCTAATCATCCAGGAGTGGGCGACAAAGATCTCGGGCTCGTGACGTCACTATTAGGCAGAAAATTAGACCCAGGCGTGACGTCTTGTGACGTTTCAAATAGATATAAATTAATCTATATAATAAGCATAATAATAACTATTTGAAAAATAGCTACGCCTACGCGTAAACATCTATGGTTTTTAAAGCGAAGTATGTAGCAATAAAAAACGAAATGCTTTTAATACACCTATCATAGTTAATAGTTCAATACACATGAAAATATTCTTCAAATCATCCCAAAATTAAATTGAACATGACACACTTTAAGACACATAGATGGTAGGTTAGGTACCTGCCTGTTTATAATTATTCGCAGATAAAATTTACATGCACGAAAACCCTGATGACAACTTCACAAAACTAAAGAGCATAAAATTTTTATGAACTCATAATATACATATTACTTACTTAAAAACTTCTAACTTAACTGAAAACGACATAATGTCTCATACAATTTCAATGGAACTTAGACCTTTTTAATTTGGACAACAATTGTAGTCTCGTTTTGAGCGGCAAGCCGACACCTATTTACGGTTTTCCGCCAAACACCAGTTGCTATTTTGAGCTTTATTATTTATACGTTAAGGTTTATAAAAAACTACTAGCAAGGCTGATCAAAACCACAACGTCGTTTTATAAATTAACTAAGCAAACAACAGTAGTAATTTAATTCCCATAAACCATTAAAGTTCTAATTAAAATATATGCTAAATTATTACAATGAATACTTAGAATTTATGTTCAGTAGCTAAAGCAAAATAAAGTACCATTTGATTCTTATCTGATATTGGCGATCGTTGCGAACTTTGGTCACAGATACGCGCCAAGCGCTTATTTTAAAATAAACTCTATCAGCCCACAGATAAAAGCGAGCGAACTGGCAACGTGATGTGGAACACGAGTGGATGTCGGGATCGCGTTGTCTCCCTCTGGCGCCGCTTGTTGTAACGTTGTCGCGTGGCCTCAGTGTTGATCGAGTGAGCCGCAAGGTCACATCGCGCGTCGAAGCGACATTCGATGCATTTAAACGTAAGTTTTAGTGATTAATGATTGTATACCTTTAAAATTTATACTGTTGAGCACACAGTAGGTGTCAGAAACATTGTTTTATTGCATTTTCATGTCGATTATGTAGAATAATTATCGTTATGATCAAAACGTATCATGTTGTGTTGTAACTCGATAGTCAAATTTGCATTCGAAATTTAAACGGGGTACCGCGGCATCACATGACGCTACTCCTATCACATTTTTAACCGACTTCAAAAAGGAGGACGTTCTCAATTCTACTGAATATTTTCTATATTTTTTTGTATGTATGTTGTACTGGATAACTCCACGAATCGTGAACTGATTTTCAATTCTGGGACGAAGTCAGGGTCTGATGATGGGATCGAGCTTGTAAGTTGAACTATAATGATCATACAGGCTGATTTTTTTATTCACCATTCAAATTTTCTGCTGTCATTTCAGATCATGAACTCAGAAAAAATCTGATGTTCCATATACAAACCCTGAGAATTTTCTTGAATCGGATTTCGATCCCATAGTTAAAGTTCACTAATACCTCAGAATTAACCCTTTAATATTTGAACGGTGAATAAATCATTCTGTAATCTGTATATAAGCATGACGTCACAACACCGCAAAGGTTGTCGCGTGGCGCGGGCGTTGCTTTTCTAAGGACATCTATATCTTTACTAAGTTAAGATTGCAGCTTGCGTCCATTACGCCGCATACTAACGAGACGCAAACTTAACTCGGTTAACTTCAGCTACTCTATAGCCATGTCAAAATGACAATTAGTCAGAGATTTCTTACAACCTGATTTATAACGTTACTTTGACATAGTTCCTGAGGGGCTAGGGTTCCAAACTGTACGATTAAGTTGTTATTGTAAATTTTAGTTTTAAATAGATTTTGTGGTGGGTGTCAGTCAGTCAGTGAGTTTTGCAAGCTTGCAATAGAACAATAAACTATTACCTAAAGTTTGTCGCGGGAGTTATCATTAGCGTCTGCGTAATTTACAGTGCATCTTGTTTACAGGGGTTTAATGGACTGTGCGAACGAGTGGCATATAAATAAAAAGCAGTTAAGTTGCGTAGACGCTACAGTTTACTCACGTGGCCAACTCATGTTAGACTAGGCTTACACCTACAATTTCTTACGTAAGTAAGTTTTGGGGACGGAGCTATTTGCTGGAATGAGAGAGTTCATATTCGTCTCTCGTTCCTTAGTATAGCTTAGTCTCCACTCACGTAGAAACTTATAGCGTAAATGGGTCAATCACATTTTTTATGTCACTCGTTGCCATGAAACGTTCTCCTGGGTCTCCCTTTAAATCATAGTTTAATAGCATTAAAATTGACAAAATTTTGAATTTTTTGACAGCTATAGTGGCCCTTCCAAGGTGGGTCACTATTAATGATAGTAGAATAGAAAAACAACAATAAAAAAGTGATTGACCCAAATATAAATTAGATATCTATAGTATGTAATGAACTTTTCTGGATTCGGCTTAGTTTCAGAGATAATGACATGTTTTTCAAAATACTATTTTCTTTCACTAATAGCTTTTATCTTGACATACTGATTAAAGTTAGTGAAAATGAGAAATAGTTTCAGAAAAATGTTCAACGTAAAAAAAAATATACAAAAAAGCTTTTCCTGCAATAGGGATGATGACTGTAGTTAAAATAAATGATTTAACATTATGCACGACATAATACACGAAGAAATTATTACTAAGACGTAGATTGCAGTATTTTTTATACAGAACTTCTATTAAATAAGTTGAAAAGAACTTAAAAGAGTAGGTCATTTGGCAGTACTCAAACGTGACGTCACTTTTGAGTATTTCATATAAAATTCCATAGTGGTAATCGTTTTGACAGTTCGAAAAAAGATGCTGATTTGACTTGCCAGTCATCATGCCTATTTATTAATGGTCATCAATCAATTCAAAATATCACAAAAAAACGAAAATGACATATGTTAAATACCTAATATTTTTAACTTCTTTTGACATCCTGTATATGTCTTTGGCAGCTTGCATAATCAACTTATATGGCGATGTATCTCATGGCCACAGTAATGGTGAAAAATGTTGGCATATTCTCGAAACTTCTATATTCTTTCAGAAAATGGACTCTCAAGAGTTCGTCGTGAGTTTCATAAAGCTCGTCCAGCGTCACCCTGTTCTGTACGATCGCAAGTTGCCAGACCGCTGCGCGAGAAGCTGCAGGGTAGCATGGGAGAATATCGTGGAAGAATTGAGGAAGAAGCACCATCAGAATTGTACAGGTATGTGTTGAAAGATCGTTCAATGTCACCCTGTGATGTGCGATCGCAAGTTGCCAGACCGATGCGCGAGAAGCTGTAGAGTAGCATGGGAGAACATCGTAGAAGAATTGAGGAAGAAGCACCATCAGAATTGTACAGGTATGTGTTGAAAGATCGTTCAATGTCACCCTGTGATGTGCGATCGCAAGTTGCCAGACCGATACGCGAGAAGCTGCAGGGTAGCATGGGAGAATATCGTGGAAGAATTGAGGAAGAAGCACCATCAGAATTGTACAGGTATTGTTGAAAGATCGTCCAGCGTCACTCAGTGCCGTACGATCGCAGGTTGCCAGACCGATGCTCTCGCTGCAGGGTAGCATGGGAGAATATCGTGGAAGAATTGAGGAAGAAGCACCATCAGAATTGTACAGGTATGTGTTGAAAGATCGTCCAGCGTCACCCTGTGCTGTATGACCGCAAGTTGGTAGAACGATGCGCGAGAAGCTGCAGGGTAGCATGGGAGAATATCATGGATGAATTGAGGAAGAAGCACCATCAGAATTGTACAGGTATTGTTGAAAGATTGTCCAGCGTCACCTGTAAGATCACAAGTTGTCAGACCGCTGTGCGAGAAGCTGCAGGGTAGCATGGGAGAATATCGTGGCAGAATTGAAGAAGAAGCACCATCAGAATTGTACAGGTATTGTTGAAAGATCGTCCAGCGTCACTCTGTGCTGTACGATCGCAAGTTGCCAGACCGCTGCGCGAGAAGCTGCAGGGTAGCATGGGAGGATATCGTGGAAGAATTGAGGAAGAAGCACCATCAGAATTGTACATGTATTGTTGAAAGATCGTCCAGCGTCAACCTGTGCTGTATGACCGCAAGTTGCTAGAACGATGTGCGAGAAGCTGCAGGGTAGCGGAGAATATTGTGGAAGAATTGAGGAATAAGCACCATCAGAATTGTACAGGCATGTGTTGAAAGATCGTCCAGCGTCACCCTGTGCTGTATGACCGCAAGTTGCTAGAACGATGCGCGGGTAGCTGCAGGGTAGCGGAGAATATTGTGGAAGAATTGAGGAATAAGCACCATCAGAATTGTACAGGTATTGTTGAAAGATCGTTCAGCGTCACTCTGTTCTGTACGATCGCAAGTTGCTAGACTGCTGCGCGAGAAGCTGCAGGGTAGCATAGGAGAATATCGTGGAAGATTTGAGGAAGAAGCACAATCAGAATTGTACAGGTATTGTTGAAAGATCGTCCAGCGTCACCTGTAAGATCACAAGTTGTCAGACCGCTGCGCGAGAAGCTGCAGGGTAGCATGGGAGAATATCGTGGAAGAATTGAGGAAGAAGCACCATCAGAATTGTACAGGTATTGTTGAAAGATCGTCCAGTGTCACCCTGTGCTGTATGACCGCAAGTTGCCAGACCGATGCGCTCGCTGCAGGGTAGCATGGGAGAATATCGTGGAAGAATTGAGGAAGAAGCACCATCAGAATTGTACAGGTATTGTTGAAAGATTGTCCAGCGTCACCTGTAAGATCGCAAGTTGTCAGACCGCAGAAGCTGCAGGGTAGCATGGGAGAATATCGTGGAAGAATTGAGGAAGAAGCACCATCAGAATTGTACAGGTATTGTTAAAAGATTGTCCAGCGTCACCTGTAAAATCACAAGTTGCCAGACCGCTGCGCGAGAAGCTGCAGGGTAGCATGGGAGAATATCGTGGAAGAATTGAGGAAGAAGCACCATCAAAATTGTACAGGTATGTGTTGAAAGATCGTCCAGCGTCACCCTGTGCTGTATGACCGCAAGTTGCTAGAACGATGTGCGGGAAGCTGCAGGGTAGCATGGGAGAATATCGTAAAAGAATTGAGGAAGCAAGAATCTGGCCAATAATTAATTAGTGGCCAGCCACTTCCTTTTTTCGATTTAGCCATGGAAAAGCGCTTCTTCACTATTTAATCATTGGGTCTTCGCGTAACATGTTCAAACCATTCCGTATTATTTTTAACTTTTCGGTATAATCTGTGGATATGCGTAGGTATACTGATACAAACTTAGTTATGAAAAATGTAAATAATTAGTATTGTAGAATGTTTTATATTTGCAGTTGAGGAGTTGAAGCTGAAATGGAAGGGTATACGTTCATCGTTCTCCAGATTCAAGAGAATAAAAGAAAGTAGCAATATCTTCAGCACAAAGCAATACTATCTCTACGATGCATTAAGTTTTCTGCAGCCACATACAAGGCATAGACAAGTGTAAGTAATATTTTGTGTTCGTCATTATTTATATAGTATATCGTACCATGTTCACCGCAAAGTACAGAATTCTGAAACGTACTTAGGTAATTATCCGTTCATTTAAAATTATTAGACGCTATCCAGTAAAGGTGACTACTTAGAATAAAAAAAAAAAAAAATATCCAGCAATGTTAGAAACCCTTTTGTTTCCCAAATTTAATAGGATATGGGTAATTCTATGCGGTTATTCCGTCGCACAAATCAAGTCATTACCATTTCCAAATTATTGACGAACTGCGTATACATAGTGGAGTCATTTTCGGTTATCTTGTAGCAGACGCATGTTTGTCTGCTATTCTGGCATAAAAGTCTCGTTTGCTTTTATAAAACGGAAAATAAAGTGGTGATGGTAATGAACAATAAAAACGCATAAAAAAATCGCATAGAAACACCGATATATAAAAAATCATTCCTATTGAGGTGCATGCAGACCAAACGAGCATTCGCTATTCTAACCCCCTACTCGACGAAATTCAATCGCTACACAAAACGTGATTCGTTGATTTCGTAGAGTGGGGGATAGAACAGCGAATGCTCGTTCGGTCTGAATGCACCTTTGCGAATTTTGGGACCGTAAATTCGTATGTTTTTTTTATTTTGTTTCCATATACTGGCCTGTCTCTGTGATTCATATACATAATATATGCCCTGTTTAATCCTACCAAATCTGTTTTCTTGTAGAAACGATCCCGAAAAGATAATGCATACATGGTAAAGACATAATTATATTCTTTATAATTTTAGGTACCTAACGGGAGCGGAAAAGACTGATGGTTATGATAGCAGTGATAATGAAGATTGGGATTCTGAAATATCAGTACATACGGATAACGTTCAAAGTATTAATAGTGAAATAGATGACGATTCGTTAGCATTGCCTATGTGTGGAGATGATAAAATAATATACTCGAAAGTTAAAATAGAAGCGATAGAAGAAGACCGACCTGTGGATACTGGAAATACTACTGAGAATGACATCCCAATTCTTATAAACGAAGGTCACACATCTAAACGGAAAGCGCCTGCAGATATAACCGAAGAATCTTCTCCTAAAGTACAAAAGAATGAAGATAGCGCAGACATGCAGTTCTTTAAAAGTATACTGCCCGATATAAGTCATTTCACAAAATCTGAAAAGAGAAAATTCAAGATGGGTGTGCTGAAATTAATTGACGACATTGATAATAGCCGACACGAATAAATAAAAATTAATACGGAAAATAAACGGAAGAAATTGTGTTTTTTTTTGTATTTTATTCAAATTTTTGGTCAAATTCCTGTTAACGTATATCGGTAGTAGTTCAGCAGTGAGAGAATACAGGCTACTTTTAAAAATATTAAGTGAACTGTAGCCGGTCCCCATTTATTTCAATCAATGATTTTTGCCAAAATACTTTCAGGAAGCGCATGTTTTTTTCTTAATTTTAGAAATATATGCAAATTTGCCAACAAATGCTCCCGATATATGAGCTGGCAGCGTGGCGCCTCATTTACATGTAAATGAGCAAGGGCAGTCTCGTCTTCTGCCGCTGCTATACTAATTACACTGAACAGTATGCTCAAGGCGAGGGTGTCATACGTTTTGTATACGGAAATTGTCAAAGAATGATAATATTTTTGGAACATTGTAGTTCAAAATTAGATCGCATTCTTAAATGAATGAGGATAATAGTAACATTTATTCGACAAAATATACTAAATTAAAACTATAAAATTATAAAAGTACCGGATTAATTAAAAATATACAACTAAACTAAATCTAAAAACGGCCCCGGGCATGGTACCGATGATGTTGGCAGCATTAATCGCTGGATCGTGAGGCTGATTTATTGAGCGAAGTAGCAGCCAGCTCTTTGGTCTTCTAAATTAATTAGGTATTGATTCAATGACAAAATCGGCCTAGATACGATAATATATCTTGCCCTTTCCTGAATATGCTATGTTCAGTCAAGTGCAAAAATAAGTATCGAAAGAATCCGCTCATAAATATATGTCACGTTCTTATTACACAGAATTAGAGTGCACTGGGACATACGAGTATTTTGAACTCGTATTTTTGAACATTTTTGTATACTTACACCTTATTTTGTCTTTGACTGTTCCAGAAATAATATTTTTGGAACGTGGTAGTTCTAAATTATATCAAGTTCTTAATTTAATTAGTGATTAAATTCTAAAATCGCCCCTGATCCGATGATATGTGTTGCCCTTACCTGCAATGTTCCAGAAAGCAAACAAGGCAATGTGCTGCACGCCTCATCAATTTTTAAGGATCTAAGTAGCTGAACTTTGCATATTATTAGCCCCAGGACACTGTGGCATAGAAATAAGAAGGGTTGCATTGGATATGCAGATAAATATCTACCTATCTAAAAATATATCTTAGGACATGTTACACAAATCTATCTAGTCCCACGGTAAGCTCAATTAAGGCTTGTGATGTGGGTACCAAACGACGATTAGATACATATAGAAGATATTTAAATACATAGACCGCCATGACCAAGGAGCAAATATTTGTGATTAATAAATACACAAATAATGTCCTCGCCGGGATTTGAACCCGGAACCTCCAGCTTAGTAGGCAGGGTCACTACCAACTAGGCTACGGAGGCTGACATGACATAAGTAGTCATGTCTGCGATAAACATTATTATGTGTTATCTGCAGCTATACTGTACACTAGGAAACTGTAATTAAATCTGTGGCGGTATCCTGACAATAATATATTACTGTGTATTGTGTATTGTCACTCCGGTGTGTAGGTATCTGGACGTATTAGTTTAGCATTGCACTGGACACTATTCGTATTTGTGGAAGCTGCATTAATTTAATGTGTGTCGGAATAGGAGAAGAGTCACTACACTGAATTAAATTGATACTTGGTAGCAGTGTTAATCACCGATAGGTAGGTATTATTATATAAATAGAACATTTAATAAGATTAACTATGCTGCGTAGTGAGACATTTTTATAGTAAGTAGGTAAACTGTTTAGTTACGAATCTAGGTGGATTAGGTGTACCTGCCTAAAAAATGAGTATTCAGTAATAAAAATAAAATCGCATTATTATACACACAGCTCTTTTGTCAAAAAAAAACAAAAAAATTATGCAACTCATCGACATTTCCATATTAATTTCGTTTATTGTTCATTTAGACATACTTCCGTGTTCTTGGCTCCTAGGTCTCCTGTCTCCGGGCATCTAAACTTAGCTAACCTAAACAACAAGTTATCCGCATTTGTGCACAACTATTCCGATAATGAAGAACGTAACGATCTCATAAGGATTTAACAGAGTAATCAAGCCCGCAATGACATGCGTTGATTGGACTATTAGGCTAATTAGTTCGCGTGCGTAGCTTAGCTAGTAATTAACAACGTATTGATGTAAGTACACATTTATGGCTTAATTTTGAGAGTTTAATATCATTCCAACGCGTGGTTATGATGACGGAAGTAAGAATACATTTGTCACCAGCCACCCGAACTCTTCCCGTGGGTGTCGTATTAGTCGATAAAGGGATTGTAGTTTACTGACCATTAATTTATTGAAGTTTGATGATAGACAGCAGCTTCATCATAGTGGACACCACTGCGATCGCTAATCCGCCAGCGAGTCGATTATGGGCATCTTCGTCTCATTCTCTTCAGTCTTATATTCACTCATATTAAATTTACCTCTTGTATAATTCCGTCTCCATCGCTCGCGCTTCAAATAAAAAAAAATCGAGTACCGGCAGTAAATAAAATTGGAGCAATATCTGGCCAAATTATACATATTTGCAAAAAAATTAGACATAGACACAGAATAATATTTGCCAAAAGAACTAAATAATAAAAATGGCTAAAGATGCCACTAGACAAGGGTGATTTTATATCAAGGGCATTTTTTTAATATTCGTAATTACAAGAATATAAGAAACCATGTGCGCCTTATAAAATGTGCTACTGGTCCCCTGCCTGTTTCATCAGCTCTGAGGGCCTAGTGTAGGTAATAACTAGAGTTAGGAATTTTGGTGGCATTAGGTGAACAAAGTACGGTGGAGTGGTTGTTTAATTTTTGTATGATTGATTGGATAATTAATCAATCAAAAAAAATTACCTAAACTCTCGGCGTTTCACCCATTTGAAATTTTAATTATTTTCACATTTAATATCAGTCTAGACAGGCAAACTGATTCAATATTTTTTAAATATTGTTCATGAATAATATGATTATTAAGTACATTATATTTAGGGGCTTTGGAAGAACTGGAACCTTGAAAATGAAATCAATAGATTTTCTCAAATACCAACAATTTTTATTGCAATTTAATATTTTTCTAGATTCTAAAAATAAAATTCATATAATTTGTTTTCATTTCATTTCAATTCATGGATGAACTGAACACAAAAACGTTATTATTTTATAAGTTAATCATTTATTCAATTAAAAATATTTGTAAAAACGATTCTACTGTTCTCTGTTCAATAAATGCCACCAAAATCCTAACCCTAGTAATAACTTATAAAAAACGCCATTTCATACAAATGACGATGAAAACGTAAACGCGATCGAGACGTTTTTTATAAGTTATTACCTACACTATGCCCTCTGAGCTTAACAGTACATACCTAAGTAGGTAGTGAAGATTACTACGACTGAGAACACGCCCCAAAGGCCCAAGTACAGGTACATCAGCGTTTCAGGGCACGTGGGCCTCCCTTGACCCTCCGCCATTACAGTAATTAGGATATGCTTAGGCATAATTGATGCAGTCATAAACCAAGTGTGTGTAACGAACCCGTAGTGTTTATGGCGTATTAAACTGGGGATTTACATAAAAACGGCCGTATCATTTGTGGTAATTAATTAGACATTTTTAGAGTATTTTTAACCGACTTCAAAAAAGGAGAAAGTCAATTCGACTGTTATTTTTACTTGATATCACCGAGAATCGTAAACCGATTTAAAAAAAAATTATAATCGAAAAGTATAACCCCGAGATGTTTCCGTTTAGCACTAAGCCGGGGTCTGATGACGGGATCTTGGAGAAATCGGTTTAGTTTTTTTTTATTTCATGATTATTATACCTACCGCACGCAACAGGCATGTGGTCCGCCTGATAGTAAGCTGTTATCGTAATCTACAGCCGCTTGAAACTCCAGGGTACTTCCAAGTTGCCAATCGCTAACGCTCAGTAGCGTATCGTAGTTTTACCTCTCTTGCACTCTTTCTTATTAGTGCAACAAAGACAGTTACTTGCCTATCGTTCACAATTGACGATTGAGCGTTAGCAATTGGCAACTTGGCTAAGCACCCAGGGATGCTATATGCACGTTGCTTTGACAAGAGGGCCGATGGACCGAAAAATATTGTAAACCTACCTACCCGCTTCCTTACTTAGACAACGACTTAGTGTAAGGAAAGTTTCAATAGCCAGTATACAATCTCAAACGATTTTTAATCAAGTAAATCTTAGTAACTTTGTTATTGTGATTATAGACAAATTGAAGGGTTCTTCAATCGTCAATAATTTATTTACTACGAAGTGTGCGTCAGAATGACTGATCAAAATAGCAGTCGATGTTGGATTACCATCAGCATTTACTACCTGTATTGACATATTTGCCACATAAGTTAGACAAAAGATTTTTTATAAAGTGATTGATTTCAGAATGAGCCAACCTCGACATACTCAGTTTGTTTTAATATAATATTCACTTTATTTTAGAAAAATCGTTTTTCTATCTTAGCTAGCAAATATGTCAATACAGGTAGTAAATAGTAGCAACTAGCTAGTAAATGCTGATGGTACTCCAACTTCGATCTGCCATTTTGGTCAGTCATTCTGACGCACATACTATGAAGACCGCAAAAATATCTGATACAACCTTAGTTAGAGCGACGAATTAGGGTGCATGCCACATATTGGCGGCCTCTGTGGTATAAGATATTATTGACATCGATTGTACCAGTGTACCTAGAAGCAGGCGCAACAGAAGAAGTTTTATTATTTTTTGAGTGAGAATACCTACCATGCCTACTGTACGTAATCAGACCTAGGAGTCCTAAATTATGCTATATAAGCTTTGGAAATGAGCTAGCTAATACCTATACCTATAGGGAACTAAAATAACTAAAATAATGAACGGAGAAGAGAGTTAACAAATCGGGTGACGGACGCGACGTGAAATTACATCTGCAAAAGGGCATTTTTCCGAGCGTTTCAACCGCCGTGACTTCGGTGGCAGTCTTATCACACGAATCCCGTGGGAGATCCAAGAGCTTTTGGATATATTGGTAGACGTAGTTGTCAACTACCAAGACATCCAACAAAATTATGAGATACTTACGGAAATCGGGTAACGTTGCCACCGAAGTCACAGCGGTTGAACGCTCTGAGAAATACCCAAAAAAGGTTGCCGTCTTCAAACTTGTGTTAATCGATAACTTCCAATGATTTTAATTACATATGTGATACAATAAGAACAGGCATAATGCGCGCCTGAGGGTAAATAGACATCGTAGACCATAGATGTTTTTAATGAAGCTATAATTAATGTAGTCGTAAACCAAGTAGTAGCAACATCATTAGCATTGTTCACTAAACATACGTAACCCCTATTCTAAGGAAAATAAGGTATATTCATAGTAAATGTGTTTATGTTAGTGCGTAACGAGAAACCTTGTGTTTATGGCGATATTAAACTAGGAATTTCCATAAAAATGGCCGGTGTTGTCATTCGAGATATTAATTAGTTAATAATGAGAGTGGATCTACTTGTTACTTAGATCAATTTGTATTTTTTAATATTTTTATCCGATGTTTCGAAAGCTGTTCGCACGCAGTCGTCGTTACTTGATGACACTTATAAAACCAGAACAATGGAATCAAATGAATTAAGATGAAGTTAGATATTAAGCAATTCTCTAAAATATTGTACATTTGGATCACATCTTCGATAGTATTATTAGCTACTATGGTACTATTTGGGTCAAAAATTCAAAATTCCATTTATTGTCTTGTTTCATACCACTCTGTCACGGTTTTAGTTGCTGTTTCGACTCAGTAGGTATATTAAAAAAAAACAGGCGCACTTGTGTTTCTTTTTCACTCTAGATTTTAATCCATACATCAGAAATTGAAAACAAAACATCATCTCATACAAAAATCACCACGTCACGTTTTTTAGGGACATAAAATAAGACAACGAAAAGAATTTTGACCCATTTATGTCTGGGTCGTTGGAGCAATTTCGAGGTTTTCCGCTCGTGCGTCAACTTTTCCAGCACTACTATTTCGGTACGACGACGTGATCCCCACCTTTGGTCTATGTGACTGGGACTGAAAAAGTAACTAGGTACAGTCAAGGGCATAAATATGTATACACCTTTTTATCTTATGCCGTTAAAATAAGGTGCAAAAGTGTATACATATTTTTGCCCTTGACTGTACTACTACATACATACTTACTTTTATGAGGCAAATCCAGGCCTAGGTCATTCAGCTGTCAATTGTTTATTCTGTCACGATACCCCTGGGACAAACGTTGCATAAATGTCAACTGTTAAAAAAATTAAAGTTTTGTCAATTTTAATACTATACAACTGTCATGTTTCATTACATTGTGTACTTACACATATACAGGGTGTAATCGTTAAGTGTGGCCAGACCATAATTCTGTAAATATGACAGATATCAGAAAACTTCCAACAAATATCGAAAGTACGTGACCCAACGAGTAAAATTACACAAAAACTTTTTTGAAATAAAATCAGAAATATCTCAAATATTAACTTCAAACCCTTCCATACATTTACTACGTAACTGTTCATTCAAAGACTAGTTTAATACGAATATTTTTTTTATTTAAGAATAAATGTTAGATTAATTATTTTATAAACGGCAGTATTATTATTTTATTACAATGTATTCGTACAAATAACGAATTTCTAACAGTTTTATCTCTTACGACACCCGAGTTTCTTTAAGGCTGTAAGTCGTCATACTAAATGTATGGGAGCGTTTTAAGTTCATCATCATCATCATCATCATCACATCAGCCAAAAGACGTCCACTGCTGAACATAGGCCTCCCCCAAAGATTGCCACAATGACCGGTCCTGCGCCACCCGCATCCAGTTTTAAGTTAGTATTTTTAATATTACTTCATCTATTTAGAAAAAGTTATTAATGTAATTTTACACGTTGAGTAACGTACTTGCGATATCAGTTGGAAGTTTTCTGATATCTGTTATATTTACGGAATTATGGCCTGGCCACACTTAACGATTACACCCTGTATATTATTCCTCAAAAAGGCACACCCCAGCGGGTAAGATTTATAATGAAGCAACATTAATTTTTCCAAGCCCACTATTTATGTGCCGGGCGTTGGCTGCGCCACGGGACACTAAAATGGATATCTTGTACTTACACCACTTTGCTGGATGAGTGGAGTGCCGCAAATTGTTTTATTGATCAGCGACTAGCTGGACCGTTTTGCAGCCCGATACTTTGTCTATGATATTAAAAAGAGAGCGCATATTGCATTGAAGGGTTAGTACCCTGTGTTTCCTGAGTAACATAATGAATTATTCCCACTTGTTACCGCTCATCTGACACCAGTGGTAATAACTGGGATTTTTTTCCCACCATATTACCAGTGTGAACAACTGGGAATTAAAATTATATTGAAATATTTATCAAAAGGGTTACTCACGTAATTTAATTCGATAATTGCTCGACATTATTCGACAACGACAATGACAATGAGGGTAGTTTTCCTCCTTCGCCGCACCCGCCACCGCTCCCCGCGGCCAGCACCCGCTCTAGCAGAGCGCAAGCCCGCAGTACACGTCGGTGACGTCTGGCTTTGGTCACTCCATGATGAGGATCCTCTAAATGGATCGAAACATGTCGAGCAATTATCGACTTAAATTACGTGAGTAACCCGTTTGATAAATATTTAAATATGTTTGAGTCTCACGTTAGTTATAATTCTAAAATTGGAAATCTAAAATTCCGGGATTTCTTTTTCGCAGTAGTTACCACCAAATATTTTAGTTGTAACAAGTGGGAAAACTATTCCCAGTAGTTACCACCAAGTACTCTAATGGTTTTTACCACTGGTGTCAGATGGGTGGTGACAGGTGGGTACAACATAATAATAACCTCGCATACACCGTATTTTGAATAACTCATAGTGAGCAACTTTTAGTATGGGGTAAAAAAATCCGAAATTGCGAAATCACAAGACTTTTTCATACATACCTATTTTCATATATGATTTCGACATTTTGTATGGGAAAGTGTTTTTTTTTTTTCGGTGTTTTGGCGTCAGGTATCAGGTTATTAGTGGGTCAGGAAAAACTTTGTTTTGATAATGGTTCAGTACAAATGTGGTACCTAACCTAAACCACGGTCGACATGTTTCCTCCCTGTTACACGTAGGTACCTACGTATTCACAAGATCGACAAAGAAGCAACACGTGCAACGTGGTTCGCGGCTCGACATTATGCGTTTACCCTGCACAGTTGCACACACTTTTCGACCTAGAGCCTAAAAAGGTACCATCTGCACTAAAATAGTACATTTCCTAACTAGTGCGGGAAAACTTTTTTCGGCGAGGGTGAAAGTTGGAGCCCGAGTGAAAAAAAGTTTTTGCACGTGTAAGGGACGATTTTTTTCATAACATGTGCGTCAAAAAGAGAAATTAGCGCGCGCGAAGCGTGCGCAAAGTTCGTTTTTGCGCACTAGTTAGGAAAATATTATTTTAGTACAGATGGTGTACTTTTTAGGCTCTAGTGCGAGAAGTGGGTCATTTTACGTCAGATCAGGTCCAAAATTTCGGAGGGCTATCTGTAGGTACTAAAAAAATAAAATATGTAAAAAAAGTTTTTTTAAGTTAAACGGTTTTTATTGCACCAAAAACTAGAAAATAAAAATTAGTTGTAACTAACCGTAGATGCTAATTTGTGTAGATTAGTCACGTGAAACTATTATCACTGTAGTCTTCCCAAGTCGGATGCTGAAAGCCACGTTTAGCCTCTATGTCAGTGGATTAAGCGTTACCTAATCGGAAACTTTTACCAAACTGAAATAAAAACGTGGGGCGTACGCAATTGTGATTCAGTCACTATAGTTATTTAAGAACACACATAGAAATGAAGACAGCAATAGTATAATAAGTTTTGTTCTGACCTTGATAAAAATTATTTACCTCTGTAGAAATGTTGGAACAGATGGATGATTCATTGCAAAATTAAAGCTACAATTACATGTTTTGAACTTGTATGTTTCTTTATAATAACGCCCCACGTTTTTATTTTAGTTTGGTAAAAGTTTCCGATTAGGTAACGCTTAATCCACTGACATAGAGGCTAAACGTGGCTTTCAGCATCCGACTTGGGAAGACTACAGTGATAATAGTTTCACGTGACTAATCTACACAAATTAGCATCTACGGTTAGTTACAACTAATTTTTATTTTCTAGTTTTTGGTGCAATAAAAACCGTTTAACTTAAAAAAACTTTTTTTACATATTTTATTTTCAAGTTTTTAGTGCAATTGTTAAGTTAATTTCCAATACTATACCTACTCATTGTAGACCAAAGATGTTTTTTGTAATATGCAATACAATTATGAATGCTATCGTTTAACTCTCGCGTTTTGATCACGACATATGTAAACGTAATGGACATTATTAAACGGTTTTTATTAACTTCACCGCGTATCAACTGTCGTCGATGCTTCAAATCTTGTGATCGATTTTTCGACCACTTCTACTGGGCCGAAATCAATAAAATTTAGAACTCTTATCAAGTCCCCATGACAATGCAATATTATAATATTTGTATCCTTGTATCCTCAAAGCCTGATGCTGCAGACGTACTGCTTACCTTAACCGAGAGTGTTAGATACGTGAAAATGAAAGTATAGCATGTTTGGCATAGTCAAATACTAACAGCCTGATCTTGACTTCCAACTCCTCACTCCTGATGCTGCAGTACTGCCCACAATAACCGCAAGGTTTATCTTTTATAGATATCTTGATTTTAAAGAATATATAGAGTAGTAACATGCGAATTTAATACTAACGTCCAACTCCTGAAATCTGATACTCCAGTGTTACTGCCTGCCACAACCGCCAGGCTTAGCGAAATGTAGATTTTGAAGTACTGCTTTAAATATTTGGTAGAAACATACGGATTTCATTATCATCATCATCATCATATCAGCCGTAAGACATTCACTGGTGAATATAGGTCTCCCCCAAAGATTGCCACAAGGACCGGCCCTGTGCCACCAGCATCCAGCGACCTTCACCAGGTCATGAGGCAACCTTGTGGGATGCCTACCCACGCTGCGCCTTCCGGCACGTGCCCGCCACTCGAGAACCTTACCGCCCCAACGGCCATCGGTACCTACAACGGCCTGCGGCCCTCCGGCTGATAGAGTGACAGTGTGAGTGGATCGCGTAGGGTGAGCTGTCGGGCCTGCGGCCCTCCGGCTGATAGAGTGACAGCGTGAGTGGATCGCGTAGGGCGAGCCGTCGGGCCTGCGGACCTCCAGCTGATAGAATGACAGCGTGAGTGGATTGCGTAGAGTGAGCCGTCGGGCCTGCGGCCCTCCAGCTGATAGAGTGACAGCGTGAGTGGATTGCGTAGAGCGAGCCGTCGGGCCTGCGGCCCTCCGGCTGATAGTGACAGCGTGAGTGGATCGCGTAGGGCGAGCCGTCGGCCCTGCGGCCCTCCAGCTGATAGAGTGACAGCGTGAGTGGATTGCGTAGAGCGAGTCGTCGGGCCTGCGGCCCTCCAGCTGATAGAGTGACAGCGTGAGTGGATTGCGTAGGGCGAGCCGTCGGGCCTGCGGCCCTCCAGCTGATAGAGTGACAGCGTGAGTGGATTGCGTAGAGCGAGCAGTCGGGCCTGCGGCCCTCCGGCTGATAGTGACAGCGTGAGTGGATCGCGCAGAGCGAGCCCTCGGGCCTGGGGCTCTCCGGCTGATAGAGTGACAGCGTGAGTGGATCGCGTAGCGTAGAACGAGCCGTCGGGCCTGCGGCCCTTCAGCTGATAGAGTGACAGCGTGAGTGGATCGCGTTGCGTAGGGCGAGCCGTCGGGTCTGCGGCCCTCCAGCTGATAGAGTGACAGCGTGAGTGGATCGCGTAGAGCAAGCCGTCGGGCCTGTGGCCCTCCAGCTGATAGAGTGACAGTGTGAGTGGATCGCGTAGTGTAGGGTGAACCATCGGGCCTGCGGCCCTCTAGCTGATAGAGTGACAGCGTGAGTGGATCGCGTAGAGCGAGCCGTCGGGCCTGCGGCCCTCCAGCTGATAGACTGACAGCGCAGGTGGTTTACGTAAGACATGCACTCGGACCTGCGGTCCTCCAATTGATAGACAGAGAGTGTGAGTCCCTCCGGTTCACGTAGTGCGTTCCATGTAGTGCCGTCGAGCCTATGGCCCCCCGGTTGATAGACTACATGGATTGACCCTTTGGGCCCTCGGTTCGCGTCGAACTTTCCGTCAGACCTGCGGTCCTCCGGTTGATCGACTCTGACAGTATGAGTTTATATTTTATAGTCTCGAAATTCGACTTGTGTAATGTGTACAATATAAAAAATTAAACTTGATTTTCTCAATAAAGCAAATTGATTGATATATTCCTTATTGTCAGATCTCTGTTATCTAAGGTATTGTATAAATAACACGTCCATTTGAGACACTTCGGGTATTTAAGCTGACATTTTTTTAGCGTCGGGTTTCTAAAAATATCTATTCAGCAGGGATTCTCTTCTAGTTACACATAAAATAATGTCCATTACGTTTACATATGTCGTGATCAAAACGCGAGAGTTAAACGATAGCATTCATAATTGTATTGCATATTACAAAAAACATCTTTGGTCTACAATGAGTAGGTATAGTATTGGAAATTAACTTAACAATTGCACTAAAAACTTGAAAATAAAATATGTAAAAAAAGTTTTTTTAAGTTAAACGGTTTTTATTGCACCAAAAACTAGAAAATAAAAATTAGTTGTAACTAACCGTAGATGCTAATTTGTGTAGATTAGTCACGTGAAACTATTATCACTGTAGTCTTCCCAAGTCGGATGCTGAAAGCCACGTTTAGCCTCTATGTCAGTGGATTAAGCGTTACCTAATCGGAAACTTTTACCAAACTAAAATAAAAACGTGGGGCGTTATTATAAAGAAACATACAAGTTCAAAACATGTAATTGTAGCTTTAATTTTGCAATGAATCATCCATCTGTTCCAACATTTCTACAGAGGTAAATAATTTTTATCAAGGTCAGAACAAAACTTATTATACTATTGCTGTCTTCATTTCTATGTGTGTTCTTAAATAACTATAGTGACTGAATCACAATTGCGTACGCCCCACGTTTTTATTTCAGTTTGGTAAAAGTTTCCGATTAGGTAACGCTTAATCCACTGACATAGAGGCTAAACGTGGCTTTCAGCATCCGACTTGGGAAGACTACAGTGATAATAGTTTCACGTGACTAATCTACACAAATTAGCATCTACGGTTAGTTACAACTAATTTTTATTTTCTAGTTTTTGGTGCAATAAAAACCGTTTAACTTAAAAAAACTTTTTTTACATATTTTATTTTATGTGTAACTAGAAGAGAATCCCTGCTGAATAGATATTTTTAGAAACCCGACGCTAAAAAAATGTCAGCTTAAATACCCGAAGTGTCTCAAATGGACGTGTTATTTATACAATACCTTAGATAACAGAGATCTGACAATAAGGAATATATCAATCAATTTGCTTTATTGAGAAAATCAAGTTTAATTTTTTATATTGTACACATTACACAAGTCGAATTTCGAGACTATAAAATATAAACTCATACTGTCAGAGTCGATCAACCGGAGGACCGCAGGTCTGACGGAAAGTTCGACGCGAACCGAGGGCCCAAAGGGTCAATCCATGTAGTCTATCAACCGGGGGGCCATAGGCTCGACGGCACTACATGGAACGCACTACGTGAACCGGAGGGACTCACACTCTCTGTCTATCAATTGGAGGACCGCAGGTCCGAGTGCATGTCTTACGTAAACCACCTGCGCTGTCAGTCTATCAGCTGGAGGGCCGCAGGCCCGACGGCTCGCTCTACGCGATCCACTCACGCTGTCACTCTATCAGCTAGAGGGCCGCAGGCCCGATGGTTCACCCTACACTACGCGATCCACTCACACTGTCACTCTATCAGCTGGAGGGCCACAGGCCCGACGGCTTGCTCTACGCGATCCACTCACGCTGTCACTCTATCAGCTGGAGGGCCGCAGACCCGACGGCTCGCCCTACGCAACGCGATCCACTCACGCTGTCACTCTATCAGCTGAAGGGCCGCAGGCCCGACGGCTCGTTCTACGCTACGCGATCCACTCACGCTGTCACTCTATCAGCCGGAGAGCCCCAGGCCCGAGGGCTCGCTCTGCGCGATCCACTCACGCTGTCACTATCAGCCGGAGGGCCGCAGGCCCGATTGCTCGCTCTACGCAATCCACTCACGCTGTCACTCTATCAGCTGGAGGGCCGCAGGCCCGACGGCTCGCCCTACGCAATCCACTCACGCTGTCACTCTATCAGCTGGAGGGCCGCAGGCCCGACGACTCGCTCTACGCAATCCACTCACGCTGTCACTCTATCAGCTGGAGGGCCGCAGGGCCGACGGCTCGCCCTACGCGATCCACTCACGCTGTCACTATCAGCCGGAGGGCCGCAGGCCCGACGGCTCGCTCTACGCAATCCACTCACGCTGTCACTCTATCAGCTGGAGGGCCGCAGGCCCGACGGCTCACTCTACGCAATCCACTCACGCTGTCATTCTATCAGCTGGAGGTCCGCAGGCCCGACGGCTCGCCCTACGCGATCCACTCACGCTGTCACTCTATCAGCCGGAGGGCCGCAGGCCCGACAGCTCACCCTACGCGATCCACTCACACTGTCACTCTATCAGCCGGAGGGCCGCAGGCCGTTGTAGGTACCGATGGCCGTTGGGGCGGTAAGGTTCTCGAGTGGCGGGCACGTGCCGGAAGGCGCAGCGTGGGTAGGCATCCCACAAGGTTGCCTCATGACCTGGTGAAGGTCGCTGGATGCTGGTGGCACAGGGCCGGTCCTTGTGGCAATCTTTGGGGGAGACCTATATTCACCAGTGAATGTCTTACGGCTGATATGATGATGATGATGATAATGAAATCCGTATGTTTCTACCAAATATTTAAAGCAGTACTTCAAAATCTACATTTCGCTAAGCCTGGCGGTTGTGGCAGGCAGTAACACTGGAGTATCAGATTTCAGGAGTTGGACGTTAGTATTAAATTCGCATGTTACTACTCTATATATTCTTTAAAATCA